>JACDJE010000460.1:0-86890 GCA_016647715.1 Pavo muticus
CAGGATACTCCACATGCCCATAAGGGGCAGTAAACGGAACCAGAACATTAACTCTTTAACTCCTACTGGTTCACATGATGTTCTGATGTGGAATACTGATCACAAAAGAAAAATCACCAAACCACAACAATGCATACAATAGAATGTGCAACTGAATTCAGTCTTTAATAAATGCAGAGACTAACTCAGCACATAGGTACACTTTGATTGCCCCCTCACCCTCCTCTCCTCCCCGCCTATAATATTATTTTTATTAGTGAAATGTAAAACCACACAGAGACTGAAATGTGTACACACCTTAGAGGGTCTCACATTTTTTCTTTTTCCACTTAAGAAACTTACAGACACTTAGAATTATTGACTGTTACCACCCAGTCAGTACAGCAGAAATATTCTACACAGATCATTGGTTGAAATGTACAGTACAATAGATGTGAGTATACTGTCACAAGACACCTGCTTGAATGCTAACAAATGCAGTAGATCCATCAGACCACATTGCAAGCATCTGCAATAAACCAGAACACTGAATACAAAGTCTGAGGAACACAAGAAATTATCAGAACATAGAGCACAGATGTTGAAGTACACAGGAAGCTTCTATAGTAATTCTCTCCCTTCAGAGAGCCAGGAAATCTGAACTGCTGTTTGCCACCTACTACTTTCCTTCTGTTTCACAGGGATCAGCATCAAGCTTTGATTTCCAGACCTGAGCCACTGCAGTTTTGCTTGAATGGGATCAAGGAAGAGAAGGAAAAGAGCAGAACACAGCTAACAGACCTCACTTCCTCAGACCTGTATGGTCAAACAGCTTGATATTAAAGGCCTTGCCTGTAAAAAGGCCTAGAAAATTGGAAAGAGAAGAAAAAAAATAGAGCTAGAAAAACAAACAGAAATAACATGGTTTTATACAGCCTGCAGTAAAGCTATAGTCCATGGTACAGTATTGTTCACAAGACAATTATTAAGGCTTTGACTACTGGTCTTCTACATGCACATTTTATATACATATAATAGTGTTTATAAATTATTTTATTTTTCTTGTTCTAAGCAAGAAAATATTTTCATGCATTTTCTTCTCCTAGTATTCACAATACTTGGACCATATTCTGTTCAAGGACTTCTGGAGAAGGCTGGGTCTATTTATTACCCATCTGGAAATAGCCTCATCTCCAGAAAAGTCATTTGTGCCTGTCAGTGGTGCTGGCCCCACATTTCTCCACAGTCACGCACTCAATGAGCAGGTGTCACCCCAGAGCCTGACAGTACAGTGGTTATGTAAACATAGTAATCCTTGGATTATAAATACTTTATTAAAGCTAACGTACCTCAGCTTTTAGCTCATTACTGCCCATGAGTGCCATAATGAAATAGATTTTGTTCTGAATGACTTTTTTCTTCTTTTATTCCCCTCCCTTATCAATAGCTCAATTACAGTACTTCCCCACAAGGCGCAGTTTTCCCAACCTTCTCTCAAATAAGTGCCAAGCTATCTGTTAATTCTGCAATGGTCCAGTAGGTTCCATGCATATAAATAACTGCAACGCAGAGCAGGTCTCAGCCTTATAGCTCAAAGTGCTTAAGTCAACATCTCATATGCACAGCAGGGTTATAGAACTGCTGTGAAGCTAATAGACTGTGTCATGGGCTGGCAAAGAATGAAGTAGCACAAACCAGAACTCTCCCAACCCTTGTCCTATGCCTGGGGCATTCACCTGTTTGACAGGTTCCCAGAGCTCACCAGAGCTGACCTGTAGCATGGCTTCTGTTCCCTTTGTCTCAGGAACAACCACAACAATATGCTAAGATATTCTGATCGTCTCTGACTCTGTGTGTCCTTCTGTCCTTGGTAGCTGTGGGGAGCTCTGGGGAGAGCCACATAGACAGCTATGAAAAGGAAAGGCTCACAAAGAAGCGGTAGTGAGGAGCAATGGGAATATGGAAAGGAAGAAGCATAAAGTGACTCAGAAAGCAAACATGGGTAGAGTGAGGAGGATAGACTTCTTACTTTAGATGAAGCCTGGACTGCTGCTATAGCCCTCTGAGCTGCCTTGCCTGGCAGTGTAACTGGAGCAGACTGTAAGCGTCCATCTGCTAAGTTCTGCCACCATTACACATTCATGCTCCGCCTCCTATCAAAATACATCCCTGTCAGACACCAGCTTTCCCTTGGCCACTGCATCAAAGTACTTCCATTCAATGTGTAGTGTGACAATTACTGCAGATCAGGCACTGACCACTACTTGTTCACTGTGGTCCAAGTAGCTAGCAGCTAAGGAGACCATCCCCATGCCCCCAGCTACTTCTCAAACCACAAAAACCAAGACACTAAATAGATGGGATGGAAGGAGTTACGGAATCTGGAGTCCCAGCTGCGTAGTTGTTCTCATATTGCACTGAGTAACTTGGGCTAGCAGGGGAGAGTAGACAGTCCACAATGTCCTTTGAGAAAATCCTACTGGGTGGCTGCCCACATCATCTGCTCCAGAAAATGCATTCAGACAGCTCATGTACAGGATGCTTAGGAAATATCATCTAGAGACAGGGTATTCAAGAGACTAAGGCCTTCCTCAGTTTAAGCTCAGTCTTCATTCAGCCCTACAGGAAGCTATGCAAAACACAGTATTTATGCCCTGGCAGGTATGATTAGAAGACAATTTTGGGTCCTAGGTATGTTAACAAGAGAGAGTCATGCTAATCATTTCAGAGACAAACCTTTGTGACTGGATTTAGTTTTAGTTACAGAAAATGCTGTGCACTGCTTTTGGCCAGGTGCACAGAAGCTTTAAAAAAGTCAAAAATCACAGCTAAATGTCTCGATCTTCAAGGTAAGGAATGTCTGTGAGGAGCAGTCAGATTACTTTCTCATATGCAATGCATCCTGAAATTTGGTACTTATGTATTGGGCGTGAAACCCTTTCTTGTTAATGGTGTCATCTGTGTGGAATCGAATCATGATGGAATCTCCTGCAGAGTAGATTTCTTCCAGAGGCTGCAGAAAAGGAAAGAACACAGCACAGAGTGGTCAAGTCCGCATGCTAAGTAATCATCCATGCTGTGGTGCTGGAGTTTAAGCTCACAGTGAAGAGTCTAGGAAACATGAATACTCGGTGCTCAGTACCTCCTGCCCTGACTTTCTGAGCATATTCCTCTTGCTCTTTGCATGCTTGCCTTTTATAATTGAAGACTGATGCCAGTCCACTCTACAATCCCAGTTCTTCCAGTTGGTTTTGATTGGTCACAGGACTCCCTGGATATTCTTGTTCCAGTCCTCTGAGTATGTTCTAAATTGTGCTAAACTTTTCAGGAAATGACACAGTCCAAATTGGACCTTGTTCGGCAGCTGACTCCCTCTCGTGAATCATACAAGCAAAGCTCTGATTGCTTCCCTTGCTGTTGTGACTTACTACAACCTCTCTGCGTTTCTCCCGAAACTTTCCCCACCATTCTCCATTTGTCAGCATGCAGATAGGTGATTATCATCCCACTGTCCTGAACTTCTTCACACCAAGCTGCTATACTTTGGCCTGTTTTCCAGACCATTTCCCCAGTTTGCATAGACTGTCCTGACACACATGCTACCTGGTTGTTTCTCTTTAAATTCAATAAACACCTTCTCCATTTCATTGATCAAGTCCCAGGGAAATCAAACATAGAACATCTGACTTTAAATATCACACACTGCTGCTCACATTAACAGAGTCACATCAGTTAATCAGGACTTAGATAACAATTTAGGAGTCAACACATCATCCTGGAGTCAACTAACAGCTTCACCCTTCATCCTCTCCTGACCATGACTGGAAATGTAACTTGGCTTCAGGAAAGAAGTAACTAAGGATTAAACCAGACTTTGGAAGCAGTTTCTCATATTCACACAATGATTTTGCAGCTGGGCTAGGGCACAGCAGTGCAGCAGTCCCATGTTGACGCATATAGGCCTAGGTTGAAAATGGAAAATCAGCTAGGAAAGTCAGTTGGTTTTCAGACCAACTTTGCATATTAGATAAAATGACTGATCTTTAACAATGGGGGAAGCAGCAAGACTCAGATGCACAAGGCATTCTCATCACCAATTTGTGACAGATACGCCTCTCCAAAAACAGGAAATGAGAATACACTTCTTTCCCACCTCTAGATACCCCTGTGAAATCCTCACCACCACGGCTTACCCCAGAGCCACAGAAGCGTCCGAGGCGGGGTGCGGTGCTGTCATAACCATCGTAGATCTCCATGTAGTCATATCCACAGTCAGCCTCCTCCTCGATCTCAAATGTCTGGAATATCAGCTCCACCCCATAACCATCTTCAGCTACAATCACCCAGTCACAGTTGGCTTGACCTGGGTAGTTGTTGTCCCCAAACTGAGCATGGGAATACAGCTCCTTAGTTTGCACTTCAGCCTTTAAGAGCCCACCACACACTGAAGGAAGAAAAGGGCACAAAACACAGTCTCCTCAAAGGCCCTACCTCACAAAAAAGTTTGCCATCCCACTTTTGGGCTGTCTGTGGGAAAAGACAACCTTCAGTTTGAAGTACATATAACATCAGGGAAGGTCACTAACCACTGCATCTAACTAGCATAAGAGAGTGAATTCTTCAGTCATCCATGAATCCAGTGACTCACATAATGTAGAAAAGCCTGGTTCTTTTGGTGCAAAACATGGAGAGAAAGAAGTGACCAGTTAATATTGGCCAGAAAAAAATATTTTATAGAACAGCAATGTAATGTCTTTCATTAACATGTTCTTTAAACTTGTCCTGGCAGCTGAAATTCTGACCCCAAATATCTTGCCAACAATAAGCTGAAGCATATTAAAAGCCTGGGCTCCAAAATAATTTACCCACACATTGCACCTAAGATAGCTCAGTGCACGTACTTTGGTGGTTTTTCTATAGCTAATGAGGAATAGGTAGTGCTGTTCAAGGTCTGCTTCATTTACAGTGGCAAAGATTTCAGAAGAGAACCTTGGTACAACACACCCACAGCTGGGTTGCTACAAATATAAGATCAGTCCTGCTGTGTATGCTCACAACACATCTTTGCTTCCATCATAACCAATCTAGTATGAGCTCATTTTGTGTGGGCCATT
Organism: Pavo muticus; assembly: GCA_016647715.1. Taxonomy (NCBI): domain Eukaryota; kingdom Metazoa; phylum Chordata; class Aves; order Galliformes; family Phasianidae; genus Pavo; species Pavo muticus. The sequence continues at coordinate 5,094 of JACDJE010000460.1, forward strand.
ATATCTGAAAGGCATCCCTTGCTAAACTAAGTTGTATTCACTCTTTATGAGAACTGATGAGGAACAGAAGAGGTTGCCACTCAACCGAGCATCTCCTATTTAAACAACAGAAGGTGAGCAGGAACATCTGACATCAGTAGGCCTCTCAGCTAACATATATGGTATGGTGTCAACAATGGGAGCTGGTTAGCACAATTTCCAACCAGAAAAAACTCAGGATAAACTCATCTGCAGAAAAGCATATCTAAAATCTTGACTGGTAAACAATGCAGCAAGATTTGATGGCATCTTATCATACTGGTATATTGCCAGGGAACCAGCTTACCTGTGCTATGTTTTGCCTGGAAACCTTTTCTTTGCACAGAAGCATCAGAGTAAAACCTAAGGAACATCTTGTTGGTAGAAGCTACCACAGGGTCTGGTTTCTTGCTGCCACAGAAGCGGCCAAGTATAGGTGACTTGCTGTTGGGCCCATCATACATTTCCAAGTGATCATAGGCACATTCTTGGTGCTGTTCAATCTCAAACTCATTAAAGGTCTACAGTAAGAATAAAAATAAGGAAAATGAAGAAAGACGCTTATAAATCTGAGAATGCTTTTCCCCTGGCACTCCCACTCACTGGTTACTCACTACTTTCACTCGGTGGCCAGGTGTTGCAAAGATATTCCAGGTGCACTCTTTCCGACTAGGGTACTTGTCAGGCCAGTTTGGACTGCTCATCGTTCCCTCCGCACTGCTCAGTTTATGCTCACAACCAGCTTGAGAGAGATCGTAAGACAGAAGCATCAAGGAGAGTCTCATACACTAATTGCATTACTGAAATGGCCTACAGACTTCTCTCTCCCCACTGAGACCCTAACTATGGCAAAAACACGGAAAGCTTCAGTCACTGAATAAGATCTTTTAGGATTACTACCTAGTTCTGGTGGGTTTGTCCCCAAAAAGGCCTATACTTCTGGCATTCCTAGATGTAGCCAGACTAGCTCACTGAATTAACTGATCAGGTGGTGAAAGACTATCTTATTGTCCTGGACCTCATTAACCTCAGTCTCCTCACTCTCAAATGTACTCTCCTGCTCCTCCAGCTCATCTGCCCTGTTCTCAGTGACATGGTCTCCAACCCCACCACCATGTTGACTTCAGTGCTATCTCAGCCTTGAGCTGCTTTGTTTTGCTGCCTTGAAAAACTGAATCACAAAGTAATCAGGCAAGTAGCAGAGGCTGTTCAGTGGAAGGCCTCAGCAGTGCACACTGAGGGGTGGGCATGCAGCAAAAAAAGTATTTTTGGCATCAGCAAAATGTAATATCAGCTCAGCCTCTCTCTTCTGACCCAATCCAAGCCTTAAATGAAGTGACTAGTCTGATGGTGACATCCCACAACTACCTCTTTCATTTCTTGCCTCCAACCTGTCCATTCCCAATGACATATAGAGGGCCAGACTGGGAAATAGGTCCAGCCAAAACCAAGTTCTTGAGCCCTCTTTATTGCGTTTCCTAGATAGTTCTTCAGTTACCTGGGACATTTTCAGTGTCCCAGACTGACAAGGCACTCAGCTGTACAAACTAGCTTCCAATATAGGGCAGGAAGCACTCTGGCTCAGATGGTGTTTGTGGGAGCTCATCTTTCCTGAATGCAGGGAGCAGAGGACTTACCTTCTTTACAGTCATGGTTATTTTCATGCAGCTTGAAGCCATTTCTGCACTGGCATACGTAGCTCCCAAAGGTGTTAATACATTCATGCTGGCAGCCACCATTGTCTTTGGAGCATTCGTCCTTGTCTGGGCAAGAGCAACAAATACTGAGTTGCCAGTGAGAAACAAACTGCTGCAGTCACAAGCAGTGAGTCTTATATCCAAACTGGCAGGTACCACCACACACCTCCAACTTCTGTTGCTGGATTAGTCCAAACCATTTTTAGTCCATATACCGTTTTCTGCAATTGTCTTTCATTCCATAAGATGAACCACAAAACTGCTTTGTTATATAATGCAAGTTTTGAACAACTTAAGACTCCTTGTCTAAAAGAAACCTATAGCAATGCCTTATTATTTTAAAATACTGTCCAGGAAAGGAATCACACAAATTCACTAGTCTAGGGAAAAATCTACTTGACAATCTCTATATTTTCAAATTCATATATGCTCTGATAAGCCTCTGTCTGTAAACTGCTCTGTCCAAGAGCACAAGTAGCCAGATAGAGAAAGGCATCTGAGGTATGAGCTGCATGCTGAAGCTGAAATATGCCCCAAATATTCACTCCTGTGTATTCAATACCATGCTGAGGCCACAGACAGCCTGTCTCTTTCACCCTTACAAGGACAAGTGACCCATGCAGGGTTCAGAGAAGAGGGAAAATAAAAGACACTTCTGTCCCACCTTTCTCATAAGCAAATCCAAGAGATTCAGCTCAGAAAAACTCAGGGTCACAGTACAAACAATGAAAGGATCCAGAAGGAAAAGTGGAAGGCATTTGTTTTTAGTGCCCTCTCACTACACAGAGTTCACTTCACAAACTGTTCCAACTGGAAAAAAAAAAAAAAGCACAGATTTTACCTGCCTCTACTGCTCTTCACAGACATTCCTAGATCTCAGTGTTCTGAGCATACGCTCTGCTCCCAGTTTCCAGTCCAATTTGATTTACAGGCAGCTTATTTCCATTTTTTCTTCTGACCACCCTGGACTTCATTAAGCTCACCTGTTTCCTCACTCCCAAACACATTTCTAGATAAAACGTATGCCACTTTACCTTTCCTTCCTTGTTGTATTTAATAAGCCAGACCCCAGCCCTGATTCCACTCTGCAACAGTCTAGCTAAAGGTCATTTTGCTTGATCATCCTCTTTGAAAATATTAATACTCTTCAGCCTCCATTGAAAACAGAGCATGGATCTAAATGTCCACTTTCACACAATGCACACTCCAAAGGATTCAGAACTTCCACTAGAGTGTACAGTGCTAATGGGAAGGACCACTTTATAGAAGATTTTTAGAAGTGTTCTAACTCTCCTAGTTCCAGAGGAAAAAGCTATTCTTGGCTACAGGGACAGAAAGAAGTTCTAGGACCAAGTTCCCCATCGCTTTCCATTGTGGAGGGACTGGAGGCACTGATGAAACCTACGCACCTTGCTGATATCACATTGTGAAACTGGACCATACACTGAGCTGAGAAAACAAGATGAAAGACGACAGCACAGAGCAACCATTCTTTTTAGATACGTCTATGTCAAGCTCTGCCTAATTTAGAGGAGGTTGAAGACAATTCACCAAAAATGAGAGGTTAAATGAGAGGAGACCAGCTACATACCAGAGAAGAAGTGGACTTTGAATCCTTTCTTGGATACTGTGTTGTCTGATTTGAACTCCAGTCTCATGTTGTTGCCATATGACGTGATTACTTCGGGCTTCTCTGAGCCACAGAATTTGCCATGTAGCTTGGAGTCAGTAGCCAATCCACTACGAACCTCAACATAGTCATATTTACAGACCTGCCAAGAGAGGAGGCAGTGGATTTAGAACAGGGCATTCCAGAGAGAGGGGACAGAGACTTGACTGACAGGGAAAAGAAACACCCATATACTCAAACACATTCCCTGTTTCTCCAGATTCTCTCGAGTGTTCTCATCCCCTTCCCTTGGTATTCTAGACTTACAGCATCAGTGCTTTTATCAGAACAGCAGCATTTCCATTTAATTTAGCTAAAATAATGACTTCCACCTTATCCAACAGGCTGACAGCACTGAAGGAACTTCAGCAGCCAGCTGAATTAAGGAAGAGCCATTTACAGTGGAAGAAGTGAAATACTTCATTCGGAATCCATCCTGTCTTTGGCAGGGCAGAGAACAGACTCTTTTCCTGTCTATTTTCTTTATCCTTGAGGAACTCTACTTCTATGTTCATTCCCAATTATCTTCCTACAAAGGCAGCCCTGGGAAAGCATGGGATGGGACACCTATTAGGGATGGAGAACACTTACAGTTTTGCAAAGCTAGTAGAGAAAAGATGCCCATTTGTAACCAAACAGCTTTAATCCTTCACTCCGTAGAGAAGATGAACAATCATCATCATTAGCTTATTATACAAGGGTGAGGAAAAACCAGAAGCTCCACCAGCAAGCCAGTCTCCTCATCCTTTTATCCAAAGGACTTATCCAGTTCCAAATTAGCCAATAATCACACAGATGTAGGGACTGGTTACGTACATCATTGCCTTCCAGATCAAACACTTCAAACTGCAGAGAGATCCGGTACTGGGCTGGAGCTACCACCTGCCAGACGCAGTTTTTGTTAGTAGGATATTCCTTGGGCCATCCAGGGCTAGTAATGGTCCCATTGAGCTTGGTGATGAAGCCCCCACAGGCAGCTGGAGAGGCAATAAATGAACACAAGTTTCACTGGGTTCTCTTCAGATACAGAAATTAGCCACCCTGTTAGCTGGGAAATGAATCAGACCCTGGCTGATGGCACATTTCTAATCCTAGGGCAGGTTTAAAATGCTGGGAATCGCAGAGAAGACTAACTTCATCTGCTATAAATCAGCAGTGAACTGCAGCCAGGCTACAAACCCCAGAAGCCACTTAAACTGTGTAAGATTGATCTCCATCTACAGCCTTAGAGTAACTATGGACCTGTTGACTTAATATGCACTATACAGTTGTAAATGTCAGCTTGGTAAATTCACCTACACTCAGTTTATTAACTTTATAATTTCAAGTTTAACATGTAAACTGCACTTTCACTAGGAAAAATACAAAGCAAAGCCAGAGACTTAGCTTTACATCCTCGTTTCCTTTAAAAATTCAGGCCACCTCAGCTCCATCCTTTCGAGAGAGGACATGGCTTTTACCTCAGAGGAATCAACTTTGGTTTGCTCTTTTGGTGCAAGATTCTAGTTGTAACAAAGCATTTTTTCCTTGCTATTTCTTTGGAGTAATGAGATCCTGCCAGAACACCAAAATCCACAAGGATAAAAGTCTCCTGTATCTTCTTCCCAGCATCATTTTGCATTAAGAGAACTAACAAAGGGACAGCTTCAATGCAAAAAAGTGCAGCATGTTCATTAACTTAAATGTTTTATAGACTTGCTACGGCAGAGTTTTACAAAACCAAGTGTTTTGTTGAACCTAATGAAACAGACAAACAAGAAGTGCACAAAGTATTTGGATTTTCACCCAAACTTTCTAACTCATTTGCTTATTACATTTAGCACTTCACTAGTTTTAGCAGAGACGGAGCTTGATCTGAGGGACAACACAGCACTGCATTCCACTCCAGAGTGAGCACAGCTGTCTGGGATGAGGCAGGCTATTTGCCCACACAGAACGCTGACAGAAACAGTTTCTGATGAAGTGTTTTTTTCCCCCATAACTGGAAATTAGAATCAACTCCTCAGCATGGACAATGTCTGTTTTGCATACAAGCAAAACATTGATATTACAGTCTACAATAGAAATACCTTATTAAAAACATTATTATTAAAATAATAATAATAATAATAATACATTATTAAAATAAACCTTGGATTGAAATTCTTCTGGGCCACTATCAGATTCCAACATTCCTCCCCCCATCACTGCAAAATCTGGTCTGAATGGGGATCCTTGGGCATAACAACAGCTTTCAAAGCTGTTTAACAGTAGAGAATAAGGATGCCTTCCGTTTTTCACCCCAAACTTGATTTTCAATTAAAGACTTTGACAAGAATAATTTTAGGGGAGGTGATGGAGAAAAAGAAAAAGAAATGAACATGGAGAGGAAAGGAGTATTGTCCCCAAGCCTGTTCAATTTCATTGTTAGTTGCAGTACCCACCTGACAGGCAGATGCCTCAATCTGTACATTACCCACCTTCACAGCTCTTTTTATCAGCTGTCAACTCATAGCCAGGCTCACAGGTGCATTTGTAGCTGCCCAGTGTGTTCTCACAGTGCTGCTCACATCCACCATTGTCTGGCTGAGAACATTCATCCATTTCTGTCAGGAGGAAACCAGAACAAGTCACACTCTCCCAACCAGCCAAATCCCCTCACATTCCTCAGGCAATGCATGCTCTAGGAGGACTAGAGCCCTGGTTGACAAGCAGAGCACGCAGAGCAGGTACAGCAGCAGGCCTCACAAATACAAGAGAACTCCGTACTATCAAAAACTCAAAGGATTACTATTGCAATTACTAGTCACAGGAACCAAGAGTGCTTTTTCTAGACAGAAGCAGAAAAAATGGTCTCTTGTAAAGACTTCACTTTATTATATTCTCATTTGCCAGTTGGTTTTGGGTTTGTTTTTTGTTGGTTTGTTTGCTTTGTTTTGATTCCTCATGCTCGAGTGACGTGAGCTACCAGACACCAGCCCATTATGGTGCCCACATGCATGAAGCTGTGGGAGGCCATATCCCACTGAATGGGATGCAGCAATATAGTTGGGAGTGCATGCAAATAGTTGTTCATTTTCAGGAACACATTAGTTGCTATTCTAGATTTCGTAGTCAGGTTCTCAATCTCAACAACCTGAGCTGACAATTTAATATACAGATGGCCAGATTTACTGTCTTCTCACTCTGACCCCTGATTCCACGTACAGCCCTTAATAGAACACTTTACTAACATTCTTATAGTAGTGCTAATCACTGGAAGGCATTCCTGGCACAATCAGCCTGAACTCCTGAAAGAAGCCAACATGACATGAGGAAGTATTCCTCTTTGTGTCCATATGAAACCTGAGAATTTTGTACCAGGCAATCTAGGTACTGTGAGAACTGTCCAGGGAATGGAATGAAAAAAAAATCACAGCATTTGCCAGCATCCTGGTAATCGCTTTTGATGCAGAGCACAGGTTGAAGTAGAAATAAAGGACTAATCCAAATATTGGAACTGTATCTATTGGGTTCAATGACAGTTGTACAAAAGTAAAAGAAACTTTACTGACTACCTCAAAGCAACGCCGTAACACGTTATCCCAAGTAGTTAGATCTTTGGCTCTATCAAGCCAGGATGCTGGTGAAGAACCACGGCTTGGGTCCGGCTCTTAAGAAAAATGTCTTTATTCACATTCTTCCTGAAGAGGATGCCAGTGTATGAACACATTTGTCTCCAAAAGCGTTCTGGAATTTTCCCTGAAATTCTACTTACATTTCAAATCACTTCCTCTCCAAAAGTTTTCTTCTGGAATAGAACTTAAGCAGAGAGGTTTTTTATTATTATTATTATTTTTATTTTTATAACACTCTTTGTACAGTAGTAGTACCTTCTTTGAAAATATCAGTATCCCCGGTGTAGATAAATGGGGGTCACAATCTATCTTGCTGTGAAACAAAAGGTGTTAGCGTCTGCACTAGTAATGGCACATAAGATCTAACCTTTTTTGATGTAGATTCACCAGTAAGGTGCTGTTCCTGACTCAGCATCAAACTCTTCTACAGTTTTAAAGTAAAACATGTATAGACTCAATACCGGCAGACAAGTCAAACAGCTATTAACTAAAAGTAGATACAATGGTAACTTCACTTCGGCAGTAAGTTATGGGATGAGCGATCCCTAAGTTTGACCTTGAGACGTACTAGATCACATACCTTTGAAGAAATTTGCTGCAAAACCTGCTTTACTGATGGTTGCATCAGATGCAAACTTCATCCATATTTTATTTGAACTGGATTTAATATCTTCTGGCTTCTCATAGCCACAGAACTGACCAATCAGTGGGCTGTTTTCAGTGAGGCCATCTCGGATCTCCAGGTAGTCATAAGAACACGTGTCATGCCACTCAATCTGCAAATGGAAAAGGGTGGGCCTGTAACTCACTGAACCAGGCTAGCTACCCAGTTATGCCTTAAACAGTGATCAGCTTCAAAAGGAGAATCCTAAGCAACTGGTCACAACTAACCGCTTGCCTCATTGCTGCTGTCACTCCTGCAGCTGCAATCACATTCAAACATGGACAGATCTCAGTTCTATTTCAATTTCATGGCTACTCTCCGATGGAAAAAGTCAGAGACTAAGTTTCATGATGAATTGCTTTTCCATGAAAAGCTGTAAGTAGTAAAGAAGAACTACAAACAAATAGGCTCAAGAAATAGCCTTGGGTTTGTTGCCAGGAAAGTGGTGGTACCTGCCCCTTCCTGGACAAGTGCAGTAAGTGTGCACAAGCCAGGGGAATCAATTAGCTGTGTATGCCATCCTATAACCAATAGGAGAATACTTTCTGAACTTTTCATGGTCTACCATCTGAAAACGTGATATTTATTTTGACAGCCACAAACTGTCAAGCTGAAATCTGCAGAAGTACCAGCAACACCAGCACGAAGCTGTTTGCTTGGATTGTGACCATTCAATTTTATTTGACCAGAGCAAAATCTTAAGGACTCACAAGTCCCTTACTTAACATCCACAATTTTTTGTGCATTCTAGTTCTTCCTAATTTTCAAATTCATTGAAAATTTAAAACTTGGCTGAGCAAACCTCTGGTGAGGAGAGATGATGTCCTGAACTATTCTAAAGTTTGTTTCGGATTTAATTATTTACATCATTTTGTTTTTCATTTTAAAGGATCTACAGAGCTGAAACAATATCTATTCAAGTGCTTACAATGACATTTCTCACCTCGAATGCTTGGAATGAGATTCCTATATGAAAGCCCTCAGAAACTGTGATCTTCCAGATGCATTCTTTGGAAGGTCTGTAGTCATCTGGATAATTGGGAGACTGGATCTGGCCAGCATCTTTGCGAATTTCTCCACCGCAAATAGCTTCATAAAAAACATTCAACAAAACCATGTGATTGCAAGCTTTTCCGTAGGTAAAAAAGGACTCCATACATAGCCTTCTTCCTCATTCAAATCTGCATTAACAGTACTTGTTCCACAAAAGCAACACACACATCATGGAAGGTTTTACAAATCTAACGTTTCATCTTTGATAGTGTCTCACATCTTGCTGTAGCAACCTCTTTACAAGATGAGCTCACTGGGGCATAGAAATGCTGTGGATTTGTGTGTTTCACACTCCAGGTCACCTCCATAACTGCTCAACACTTGCAGACAGCAATAAGGACCAAGAAAAGAAAGGAAGAAAAAAATCCAAACAAAAAGTTGCAAATATAATCAAACCACGAGATGGCGATATTAACAAGCATAAGCTGAGCTGTTCATCAAGCAACATTCATTCTGGTGCATGAAGAGGCAAAAGCTCCAGGGAGACCATGTTGCAGCTTTCCAGTACTTGAGGGGAGCTTATAGGCAGGAGGGGGGACTGACTTCTCATACAGTCCAATAGCAACAGGACAAGGGGGAATAGCTTTAAACTAGAAGAGAGGAGATTTGGGTTAGATGGTAGGAAGAAATTCTTTTAGCCAGAGGGTGTTCAAGGCTGGGTTGGATGGGACCCGGGGCAGCCTGACCTGGTGCATGGCAGCCCTGCCAATGGTGGGGGTTGGAACTAGATGATATTTAACGTTCTTTCCAAACTAAACCATTCTGTGATTCTATGACCCTTTAGGGAACTGCCTCCCTATCTAACAGAAAGAGAACTACAAGAGCAGAGAACTGACAAGTCTTACTATTTTTTAATAGCCATAAGACAGAAAGCAAACAGTATTTTCTCTACCTATTGCAATAGCTCACATTAAATTTCAGTTGAGTGGTTAACTACGCAGGAAGAGTTTTACTGCTAAATGGATGAAACTGTTGACATAGCCTAAGAATTCCACAGAAAAGATAAATTCTGGGCTACCAGCAGTGTTACAGAGCAAAACCACCAGCATCTTCTCCATCTTGAATCTCTTGAAAGAAAAGGAACAATGAAGACACTTTCACTACATTATCTTTATGTGATTTACTATCTAATAATTCTGTTATGCAGCTACATGCTTCTACATCTTTCATCCCATCTATTTAAAACTTTAGAGTCAAGAACTGGAGGAAACCAATGCAAAAATCAGTCCTCACCCACAGAGCTCCCAGCAAAGTCTGAACGCACAAGGGTTTACATGCGCTTTCAGAAAAGCAGCCTTAAGACCCACTTTGGCTTTTCAATATGCGAGGGAGAAGATTTCAAAAGAAAAAGAGGAACTAAGAGAAACACAGAACTTCTAGACAAAAATTAACAGAAAGTTAAAGAATTCAGGGCATTCTCTTTTGGAAATAAAGATTACACTTACTGCCTAAACACAGAAGTCACAAATAATCTGAACGTGACAATGCGTATACAATGTGACTATGGAGGAAGTAAATGAAATACTATATGCAGTTGAATCAGTGGGAAATTGTGATTAAGGATGATTTTTGAAAACTCTCCCACTTCAGCAAATGAAATATTTAGAGAGACACTGACAATCTTATTACCTGTCCCTTTAACAAGACAAGACTGAGCTAAGAAAAGAACTAGGAAATGGGCCATCGGTGGTACAAACTGGCTTCCACCACTCATACTCTGTATTTGCTCTCAGGTTTAGCAACAGATTTTCTGCCTTTCAAAGGGAAATTGCTTACAGGAAAAACTACGTAAAAAGTCAAAGCCTTGAAAAATGCTTATACTAACGGCAAGAGGGTAAATATGAATAATCATAGGGGCACAAAGCTCAACTAGATGCACACTGCGCTTTCACTTGCTCTCCTCAGATGTTATGTGAAGCAAGTATTGCTCATCTCTTCTGGACCTGTAGGTGTCATTTATACATTAACAAGAAATAGGAAAAATTATCCAGAGAAACAAGTTTTTCAAACCTTGGGATGTAGTCAATATTAAAAAATCTTTCAATATAATTTATCAATATGAAACATGATATCATATTAACACACGCTGAAGAACAGAGATGTAGCTTCCCAAGAACAGTTCTACCCTTGCTTTTTTTTTTTTTTTTTCTTTAAAAATTAGGACAGATATAGTGGGCTATCCTCCAGTGGTAAGAACTAAGTTTACTAGTCCACAAAAACAGTAAGTCAAAATAAAACAGTCTATTAGGAACTCACTATTCTGATTACTACAGATTCCCACAAACTACCATAAAAGGGGTGTTACAAACCACATGGTGCAGGAGAAATGTAAGAAAAAAAAAAAATCAGGCAAGCTACTTCTGCCTCTGGGACAGCAGTTCCTGCAGAAACCAGATATTTCTCCTGTGAAAAGACCCATGCTGTTGTGAAATCCTCATATGCTTTATTTGCACTTCCCCAGCAGCCCTGCATTTTCTTTGACTCCTTCTGTTAGTATCATTATTTGTGAGTATACTGGATACTCAGCACTGGATTTTCAATGTCACACTTGCTCCTGTGTCTACTGAAAAATGATGCATCATCAGGACAGATATATTCAAACTCATTGCTGGTTCTTCCAAGAAAATGCCTGTTGTCCAGGGAATAATGAAGGCTTTTATATATTTTAAAATCTTTATTGTAAAAAATAAGTGTATGTGGAAAAGGGATGTTACTGATTTTGACGCTCAAAACAGCAAAGGGGAGGAGAGCCCCGTGGAAACCTTGGTGCAGCCACTTAGAGAAGCTGACAGATTTGGTGGCTGTTTGGGAAATAGCTTTAAGTGATTGTATTCGTAAGACTGAATTTGAACATTGGACCACTTCAAGAAAATGTATTGTCTACTTTGTATCAACAAGATTGGATGTTAAAATTAGTGGTTAAAAAAACATTTGTTTCGTATGCTCTAACAGTAAAAGCTACTGTTGATGTTGATGCAATCAGTGGCTTTGTATGTGAATACACTTTGGAGATCAATGTAAAAAGCCTCAAGAAAAATATGGATAACAGGTCAGAACCTACCATTATTTCGGTACTGAGCGTGGGTGTTATAGACTACAGAGCTGTTCCGGAAAAGAACACTATGGAAGTGCAGTGCAATAGTGAAAAAAGTAATAATAGGAACAGCAGGTGAATTTGTAGAAGACAGGACTGAAACTCACTTCAGTGTTGGTAACCACAGCTGTTACATTAATGCTGTGTCAGTAGTGGAAAACAAAAGGAAATAATTATTCATACTCTTATTGTGGACAACAGACATCCCAGAGGCTTTAGATTAGCTACATTTAACTGTTATAGGACTAAGATCAGGAATTTTCAGTTTCTGTGGTAATTATTTTAAAAAGAGGCATTTGTATAATGCCCTCAATGAAATAGTTTAACCTCCAACTAGCTCTGAAGTGGTCAGGCAGTTGGACTTGCTGATTGCTATAGGTCCCTTCCAACTGAACTACTTTATGAGATTTCTAATGACTTTTGTAGCATTCTCCTCTGAAACGGTCTCAGCATCCCAGTGTCATGGAAGTTTCCAAAGTACCTGGATCTGCACAAAATCTGCCATGCTAATTTCTAATATTCTGTAAGTAAAATACACAAGAAACCAAAGAGCAGCCTCTGCATTTGAGTTAAGCAAAAAAGAAACACCTGCATTAAGTGGTATAAAACATAAGATCTGAAACAGAACTTCATTAAATTACTAGAAGCAGCAGTTACTACACAGAGCACTGCTGCTTGCAGGGGTGGGTTAGTACAAACAGGACCATGGCCTATGATTAGAAGCCATTGCTCTGTGCTGCCATCCTATTCCTCGAAAGGAATTATGATGATCCAGTTAGAAGAGCCATACCTTATCTGCTGGAACAACCCACAAGTTCTACCAATCCCCATAAAAGCAAGAGTGGGTGCTGTATCTAACTAAACAGCAAAGCAGAAGTCCTACTGATCCCATAAATCCCTACGCCCTCTTTGACTGCTCCATGCAATGCAATATAGTACTAGCTAAAGGCTGTACCTTCATAGACCACAAAGAAGCCTTTGCCCAGGATGTTACTGCTGCTCCGGAACTCGATCCACAGTCTGCTGTCCGTAGAGATTACTGGTTCAGGGATCTTTTCACCACAAAATCTACCTAGAAGGCAGGAAAAAGATGATCAAGATCTCCAGGCAGTACAGCCACTGGCACCTGTGGTTCCAGGAAGCAAAGACAGTCTGTGGTTAAAGGAGCAGTGCTTGTATAAAACACCCTTTCGCTCCTACCACTTGTGTTTCTGAATTTTCTCTTTTTTCCCCCCGTTAATATATATCCTCTTCAATTATTAAATTGATAAAAATTTCCTTCAGCTGGGAGCAGAATTCAGTGGTTACAGACACAATCTCTGTTGCCTCAGTAAATTCAAAGGGGTTCCTGTCTTGATTCGCACGATTGGACAAATGAGCTGACAACAGAGGGGAACTATCCCCCATCCTTCTGGAGATGAGACATTAGGAAACTGTCCTTCCTACCTACTAAGCCTCAGAAATTCCTGTACAAGTCAAATGGAAGGTGGGATATAACCATACTGAAAAGAGGATTATGCAGATCCTCCACAGCACCAACACAGCTCATCCTGTTGCTAGTGCTAAAAATCCCTTATCCTCTGGTCTTATTCCCCCAGCAAACCTCCTTCTGATTAAACCTTTGCAGTCATCCAGTCTCTTTCACTCAGTAGATTTGTGACCAAGTGCCTTTTTTGCTCCCTGGTATGCTTCAGCATTGGTAAATACCTGAATCTTGCCAGCAATTGAGAATCCTGGAATGGAGCATCTGCAGAAGGCATCTGCCAGAGCAGCCTGAACAACCTCAATAACCGTAAAGCTGTTCTGGTGTTTCTCTACCTGCCCCAGCCAGAGGCTCCTCAGGCTAACAGAGCAAACACTACGCACAGTAAGCACACGCTGCCAACATGGTTCTTTACCTCAGCTGACACCAGCAGGGCTACATGCTAGAGGCAGTGGCATCTCATCCAACAGAATCCCCAGTGGGAATCTGACAGAGGCAGAGAGCAGTTATTCAGAAATTCGGTCACAGCAGTGGTGACAGGGAACCTGATCCTGGCCTTGTGAAACCAGACAATAGCTTCTTTGAACATCCTCATCTGAGTGAAAATCTGGTTAATCGCTTACTGACAAGACAGTACCTTAGTTCCCATTAGCAGGCTGCATTAAGTGTTCTCTGCACTGAATAAGGAAACAGATCATTTGAGTCCTGTTGACTGGCAGACAGAGAAGGTTGCTGCTTTCCTACATACAAAGGGCAGTGTGGTTGACATGAATCCTGCACATTAAAAGACAAGAGGCCGCCTGCATAGTCATCTGCCTACAATCAGACGGTTGTCCACTTTTGGCTCTGCTTACCCTATCTTCACCTCTTGGCAGCCTCAGAACACCCATGGCCCTCAAGGATGTGAGAGTTCTGCCTCTGTGATAGGCAGTAAAGGGAAATGAGCATGCATGGAAAGTGAGTTGTGAACTTCAATGGCAGTTTCATCAATTTTTTCCCCTCATAGAGTCCCTTGTTCAATTATTAGTCCAGATCCAAGCTGTGTTTGGTAATTCTATCCTAAGCCCACGTGCCAAAGCTACCCAGCACTGTTTGGACAGTGTGGCACAGGCATACAGCATAACAATTGTATCTCCCATCTCTGCTACCAAAAAGAATACTAACAAACAGCATCAGTGCTGCAAAGTTCCTTCCTCTAAGGTCACTGAGCAACTGCCTCCTGGATTTGGACTTGTAGTTTGACAAGGGTGTCAAGGAGAGGAAACAGATGAGGTAGTAGAATGAGCAAACTCCTCAGAGTGTGATAAAGGGCCCATTCATAAAAAGTTATACATTTAAAGGCAGGGTTTTCACCCTGGGAAAATATGCAGTGCACATGTATTTTTTTTTTTTTCTCTGCGAGAAGTCCGTGCTTTCACAATTCACACTAATCCCTCTCCCCACCCCCTGCAGAATTGCCGTCTGTTTGCCTCTGCTGAGCTAATTTCATGGGCTCAGTCCCTTGTGGGAGCCTCTTCAACCAGTGTCTCATTCCAGATGGAAACACTCACAAGTCCACCTGCACAAAGGTGACAGGGAGGTGGTTTGGCTCCTGAAATACCTTCAAATTACTCGGCAGACAAAAATATGTAACAAGCACCAAAATTACAGCTGCTGGAGCCATGTTACCTGCAGTATGTGTAACAGAAAACAATAATTGCTGCCAACCCCAAAACAGGCAGGAAGCAATAAAAACAGCTGCCAACTCCACACTGAAATACAGGCCCACAGAGACCTCTAGAGAGCAGTACAGTTCCAACCTAAGAACTTCATCCTGTGTTACAGCTGGAACACTCCATGGGCTAAGGTGAGCTTGGCACCTAAACTTCCATTGCCCCACTGACCTCACATTAGCCTAGATATGTGCTGCAACCTGGGCACCTCAGCCTCTAGTGAAACTGGTGATGCTACATAAGCTGATTGATTCTTAACTTTCAGATAGGTGTTGGCATGTAAGGACACCGTGATCAGAAGACAGGGTCAGGATCAGAGCCAGTAGCAAAGCCGGTAAAAGCAGGTGAGAATTCTGACTGCCGCTTCGGTGGCAGACAACTTGCAGTTACAATAACAAGATACAGAGGAATGAATACAGAGAGTACAAAGGGAGAACTGCGCTTTGAGATCTTCGGGAGCAATAGAGCAGTTGCAGAGTTTGATATTCTAGGCATTATCGGTAATCCTTGGGCCCAGAGACAAGTTCCGCACTAGAATCACAGAGGCAAAAAGCACAGAGTGCTGTGTCCAGAACAGGCTACACAGAGAAGCTGCGGATGCCCTGTCCCTGGAAGCATTCAAGGCTAGGTTGGATGGGGCTACATGCAACTTGATCCTGTTGAAGGTGTACTTACCCAGGGGGTTGGAACTAGATGATCTTTAAGGTGCCTTCCAACTCAAAATATTCTATCATTCTGTGATTTGTATTCTTAAGAAGAAATAATGTCAGGAGCTTTGGACAGGAGCTGCATGTCTTCTTCATTCTTACTGTCTGATAGTTCCATTCAGATCTTATGAAAAAGGCATCATAAATCTCCAGAGACCACACTTCTAATCTCAGTCATGCCTCTCATTCATTTCCCTCTCTGCCTCAGTTCACAAGCTAGAAAAGGAAGGAATAAAGTCTTTGCTACTAGGGGATTGGTGCATTGATCATTTGGTGCAGACATAACGTACTGACATCTCTAACATTAATGACCAGTGCTCTGCCTGGACACAGGCTCCTTCCAGGTAAAGAAAGTTGTTTTTTTTTTTATGGTGTTGGGATTTTTTTGGATTGTTTTTCCCTCCACAATAAGCTTTAAGAGCAACAAAAAAACACAATTAAGATGAAGCAGCTACTCACCTAGTAAGGGAGCCTTCCTCCAGTAGCCGTCACGCACCTCCACATAATCATACCAGCAAAGGCGGCTTTTAAATAGATCCATTGATGTGAAGTTCAGCATGATCTGAAAGGACAGAGTACATGCTTATTCTTGGAATGGGAACTACTTTAAAATCAAGACCGTACAGACTACCTGTGTCATCTCTGCTACAGCACTGAATATGTGAGTATACATGAAAAAATAGCTGGACAGCGAGTTGGATTTTTGAATTAATTTTCCCCCCAAAAAAGGAAAGGCTGCTCAAGGAATTGTAGTTATACTATGCAGTACAGCATGACAGAAGGTGGCATTTTACTATTCATTCTGTTATTCATGCAGTCACTGCTTCAGTTACTAAAATGCAACTAAAAAGCTCCTTTAAAAAAAGTTAAAAACAGAATCCTTTGTTTTAATTAATGTGAATGTTATAGAGACGCATATTTCCCAAAAACAGAGACACTTGGGTTTTATTCTGTTGTATAAGTGTCTCCAGTAAGACATAGCTACTCCTGCTGACAAGTTTCCACTCATACACTGTGTTCAAAGGCTTTCCAGAGCAGAGTTCAGCAAGAAAAGGTTATCCCATTGGTATCCTTCCTGAAGCCAATGGCCAGAGCTCAGTATAATATAGGACTGGGCCTGCAGGTGACAGAACTGAGTCCAAGAGCAAGACAACTGCTCCAAAACAAGTGATCTCCACTTTCCTTTGTTCTTCCAAGTCTCAGTCCTAAGTATGTCTTCAGGGTGGTCCTCAGCAAAGCTGTTCTGCCAAGGAGCAACCAAGCCAGGCCATGCATTATTGAAGTCCAGTAGGACATGAAAGGCCTGAAGGGCTGGCATAACGGATTAAGGAAAGATTTTGTTTCCACAGGAAGATCAATAAAACAAAAGGAGTTGGAAAGCAGACAGAGCAGCTGATTGATGCACAGCAGGGCTCAGTGTTTCAAGTCCGGGAGCAGGGGACCTCTGACAGAGGCAAGCCCACATAACAGGGGCAGGCTACTGATGTCACTCACAACACCTCAGCTCCCTTCTAGACTCCATCTTGCTGGTATGTTTTATACAACTCATCTGACCAGCACTTGGTTTGAAAGAGCATCTCCTCAGCTATCAGCTCAATCTGAGCTAGCAGGTGGCAAGCTGAATAGCTGAGGAAACTGTCCAGGCAGGGTGTATCTGTGAAATGAGAGGAGGGATCAGAAATCAACTGACAACCCAGACCTGCAAGAGGATTCTATTCCAGCATTCCCTCTTGTCAGAGCCACTAATTCCTGACCCCATCTCTGGCAGGACAGACTCCATTCCTGCACTCCAGTCATACAGAGACCTGTGGGACAATCTTTTTGGCAGCAGATAACATCATCATCACAAGTAAAACTCATTTAAGGGAAGTGAAGAGTACACCTAGTCCAAGTGCGTCACCTACCTTCTCTCCTGGGGTCACCGAGATTCTCCAGACGCAGTGGGAATAAGAGGGATAGCCACTTGGAAAGCCAGGGGCTGAGAAATTCCCTGTGCTGTCCTGGAGGGTTTCTCCACAAGCTGTGAGAGAAGGGGAGGGGAGGAAAATCAGCCACAAGGAGTGACTCTCTAAAGGATATTGAGTTCTAACAAAAAGTATGCACACAGCTGCTCCATGCAGGCTGGTAGTTTGTACTCTAAGGATGTTCATTCATGGTACTGACACAAAGTCAGCTGCTGCCTAAGACCTCACCAGAAAGTTGTGAGGTGAAATGTTTTAGGATTCCTGGGACAGATTATCAGTGCAAGGACACAGAGGAAACAGCTTTTAAAAAGACACACATCTTCCTTCATCTTCTTTCCATATGTCAGTACTTTCAAAGTTCCAGTCCTACTGAGGAATATCTTATCCATTAATAAAATAAAAAACATTAGTCCACTCCACCTTGCAATCCCATGATTGCTTCCAGCAAATCCGTTCACCCTTCTCAGTACTTCTAGTTGAAGTTCTCTGTAGTTACTCTTTAGTGTCTTGGGTTAAAACTTTGCAAAAAAAAAAAAAGCAGAGCAAGTCCCACTGACACCACATCTTTGGCTGTCCAGCATCTACCCTGATGTTACACCATGCAGCATAAAATACAAACACTGCAGCTCATTCTGCTCTACACCTTCCTGTTTGTCTCCTGCTGCCATTGATGAAATGAAGATACCAGTGTTACTTTTGGGAAGTAAACAGTTTGCAAATGCTCCTTCAGGAAACTTCCAAAATGCGGGAAAGCAGCAACTACTGTAGTTCCTGTTCTGAGCCAGGAGGATCTTGCTGGAACGATGAATGACCATGCATATGTCCAGAGGATCACACATATCAAAAGCTCCTATTCTCATCCAACAGAATACTCACTAGACGCATGCAAATACCAATCCCAAAGAGAGGGGACCTTGGCTTGCCTGTTCTCAGGTTGTTTTTCTAATGTCATAACCCACTGACATTATAAAGCTCCCCTTGACCTGCAAATTGGTTTCCTCAGTGATGGTAATGCAGCTTCCAAAAATCCCTTGTTAAGCAGCAGTGCATTGAAAGATCTGACAAAACTGAATATCTGGCTCCCTTTCTCATGGAAATGCCAGGGGATTCTCTGCCTTATACTATCACACACTCACTAATTTTTTCAGCCATGATCACTATTAGATGGGCAGGTCGGAAGCTGGAGGTAAAAAGAGAGCAGACCCATTCAAAAAAGTTCAGTATCTTCAGAAAAGGGAAAGGGAGTCACGTAGACCAGAATTTCTTAATTTCCCTGAAGTAATTTGGCCCACCGTTTGACAGGTCAGACTTGATAACAATAGGCAGGGACACAAAAAGGGATTTTTGCTCAACCAACCAGTTCCTAGGGGTGCTCTGGAAGGTAGATCACTACTAGTTCTGCGTATTTTGAGGCAGCATTGTCTCTGGCAAATTGATTCCTGTCAGGAAAGACAAATGTACTTAAAACTACTAGAAAGAAGCACCGTTGAAAAAAAAAAAAAAAAAAAAAAAAAAAAAAAAAAAACAGGCAGGAAAATACATGCACCTGCCCTGAAGGAATGAAGCAAACAAATGAGAGTTCAAAAACCTCCACACTGTTCAAACAGTTTTGAGCCCTGAGAACTCCCCTTACCATTATCCAGCTACGAAGGAGTATTGCATGGGAAGTTTTCGTTTCAAAGTACTATGCAGTAATAACTTACCCCTCCTCCAGACTCTCCCAGCATGCTTGGCAGGTGATGCCATCTCTATTTTTCAGGTGGGAAGAGCTGCTAGTGGTAAAAGATGCTGACTTGCACACACAGGAGAAGAAATCTGGACATTTCCAGAACACACACACACACACACTTCTCCTTTCCACATCTTGCAGAGATTTATTGCCTTGTTATCTGTGGCACAGCCTGCTGGGATCTAATTCCTGCTCCCAGGATGCTTCTAGAACTCTCTACCAGGAAAAACATGGTACCTCAAGTCAAAGAACATCTCAAAAAAGCTGAATCCCAGCTATATTTATTCTGCAGAAAGCCACTCTTCACCTGATCCTCTGGTATGGCCACTGGGTCAATATTGACTGGAGTGGTCACCAGCCTAGGATTGTTCTAGGAATGCCAACATCTGACAAGATGTGCCAGTCCTAAACTCACAGGTATACACATGCACTTTTTCTCTGCTAAAAAAATTATCTAAACAAAGTTGTCCCCCATAAGACTATAAAGAAACTGAGAAATACACTATATTACCACAATAGCATACAATAAAGAAGATGCCACAGTCAGCTGAACCACAGTGAAGGTTTCCCAGCCCTGACCTGGTTCTCCTAAACATAATTACACAGTAACTGGCAAGAACACATAATAGTGTAATTAAGGAGAAGGTACTAACATATTTACTACCAAATACTGCTCTGCTAAAGCATCATGAAAGGAGACCTTGCTAACTATCTGAACTTCGCAGACTCTCCATGCATGCTGGGAGAGGCTGGCCTTTCAGAGTAGAGGAGGGCAATTGCCTGTATGTGCAGGAGGGAGCAGAATACTAAGGAACAATGCACATATAAGCATAGAATATAGTCTCTTGCAGAGGGCATCAATAAGTAGTATAAATTTACTCCACTTAGTATCAAATAAACCAATAGGTCCAATAAGACTATAGTTTGGTGCTTCTGGGATTCAAGAAGCCGAGCTGGTTTTCATATAAGAGAAGTCTGTTGTGCAGCTAAGCTACTAGAAAGGAACAGAGATGAAATCCAAACTGAAGGAGGCAAATACATCAAAACTCCTTTGCAAACAAAGTAGAAAGGCACTTTCTCTGCTCATTAGCTTACTAGCAAGCAAATCTTTTTGATACTGAGCATAGGATTGGAGGGGATGACATAATCCATGACCATGCTCAATGAAATGTTTAACCATCCCTGCGCAGTTAGAAGAGCCACACAGACCTGTCTTCTTTAGCACCAGGACAGGCAGTTTTAAAGTTTTCTGGAGTGAATACATTCATCCAATCCTCAACTGTGGTGCCATATCAGAACTAGCATTTACTGCTATTTCCTTTCAGAAATACCTTCAGTAATTTCCTCTGGTTTCACCTGGCTTGGCACAACCCAGCAGGTGTAAGCTTTAGGAAATTAAGAGCAATTTAAAGCAGCAGGGTTTTAGAATGGAAAAGCTAAAGACAGCCCTAAATGTAGGGGCCACAAACCTAATGAGTTGGAGAGCCACATCTCTTTTAGCAAATAACAGTCGTTCCGGTTCATGCAAGTGCACACTTTTAGCTCTTCTCACATCATTTCTAGTTCTTCTTGTGGGGGTTCTCAAACACTCCTACTAAATGGAAAACCATCTGCCATTCAACATCTGGATTATGTGGTCATGTTTCACCTGAAAATCCTCACATTGGATATTGAACAAACTTTCCTTACCCAAAAATCTCAGTCAGATCCCACTAAGACACAACTGAAGTCCTTTGGGTTTTGACTCCTGAGCTTTGCAGAACTTCTTTCCAAGCTACGAATTCAAACTGCAGTTGCAGTGTCTATTTCATAAAAAATACTGTACCATTTATCGTCAAAAGCAACTTGTTTATAAATTTTGTTCCAAATAAAGCAATTGACATTTGAAGAAAATTGGTTTCACAGTCTTAAAGCTCCGATCATTATTCTGTCAAGTATTTTCTGAACTGCAATAACCCTTGCTAAGTTTTGTGGGGGAAAAAGAGTATAAATGTTTTACTTTGCAAGCAGAAAACTTGAGACTCAGAAGGGTCCTCATTTAAAAAAAAAAATGTTGCTTTGTAGCTTTTAGTTTGACTTTAACCTCAGGCCAAAAGTAGCTTTTCAGTTTGCCTCAAGAAATCTGAGCTGGAAGCACTGACCACAGATTAAGTGAAAAGTCTGATTTGATTAAATCTGACTCAGCCAAAAACAGTGCAAGACATCTCTAATTATTTTTTTCAAGTATTTAAACAACTCAATCCCTAAAGTAAAGGGAGATAATTTTCTTAGAAATACATCTCTGAGAAGTAGAGGATAATTTCCTTAGAACTACATCTCCAACTACATGTTTGAGAAAAGAGTTATATAAAGAAAAAGTTGCTAGTTAGGACTAGTACACCTAGAAAAGTTACACCCCTCACTATAAACTAAACAGTGATTCCCAAACATCACAGACCCTGAAGTATAGCTGATCCTCAGAATTTATTGTAGGCCCTAATGAACTCACACTTTCTGACCTGTACCTGGATACAGAGAAGAGAGGGATTTGCACATCAATTATAGGCCACTTTCCATAGCTTTGTGAATGATTCACACACGGTGCTAGCAAGCTTCTCACTTAAGCGTTGTTCATGGCAACACTACAGGCTTGGGGCAGAGTGGCTGGAAGACTGTGCGTAGGAAATGGACCCGTGGGTGTTGGTCGATGCCATCAGGAGCAAGGAAGCAATCATCCCTCTGCACTCAGCACTGCTGAGGCTGCACCCTCAAGTACCGCGTTTGGTTTAGGGCTCCCCACTGCAAGAAAGACATTGAGGCCCTGCAGTGCGTCCAGAGAAGGGCAACAGACTTGGTGAGATGTGTGGAGCACAAGTCTTATGAGCTGAAGGAACTGGGATTGTTTAGTCTGAAGAAGAGGAAGCTCAGGGGAGACCTTATTGCTCTCTACAACTCCCTGAAAGGAGGCTATGGTGAAGTGAGGATCAGCCTTTTCTCCTGAGCAACAGTAATAGGACTACAGGTAATGGGTTTAAGTTGTGCCAGGGGAGGTTCAGGTTGGATATTAGGAAAAATTTATTCTCTGAATGAGTAGTCAGGCACTGGAATGGGCTGCCCAGGGAGGTGGCTGAATCACCATCCCTGTAGGTGTTCAAGAAACGTTTAGATGTGGTACTAAGGGACATTGTTTAGTGAGGAAATATGGGTGGTAGATGGACAGTAGGACTACATAATCTTGGAGGTCTTTTCCAAACTTGGTGTTTCTATGGTCCTAAGATATGACTCCATATGTTGGTAAAACCTTGCTCTCCTACCCACCACCTTCTCCCCTCTCTCTATTATACGTTTATTCCACATAGATTAATCTTTTGTTCTGTTTAGCATACACTGATTTAGGAAAGGTTTATGATCAAGCAAGGCCACATCAATGTGGTGGCCAGACTCACTCATCACAAACTCCCGGGCAATGTTTGCAGAAGTCTTTTTTTTTCTTCCCCTACATTATTAAAATGTTAGAGTCATACTGCAAAACTAGGGCAACTCTATTATCAAGCATCTTCTCATGGATGTTCCACTACCAGCAGAAACTCGGTGCTTTCTATATTTACTCCCTCCTAGCATCACACCTTCCATGCTTTCTCTATTCTCAGTTGCTGCAATCTATGACACAGGTGCTAGGCAGGTGCAATCATTCCTTGAATCCTCTATTTATATCTTCATACCCTGCACATCCTTAAGTCTGGCTGACTTCTCTGAAATCTAGGTGTTTTTTTTTTTTTTTTTAATCTATTCATCCATAGCTGTTGAATAAATGTCTACTGTCTATCATCTCCAATTTAAAAGTATCCTTCTATTCTCATAGATAAACTCAAGTCTCCAATCTGTGATGCCAATACTCTTTTTGCTAATCTTTGCAGACTCTGGATAAATCAAGACTCAGACTACCAGTCTTTAGTAGTCAGATATAATTAGGTGTGTTCTCTACCAAAGCTCTTCTGAGTCTACCACCTCTTTTGCAGCAGAAAGAGGGATACAATCCTTCCTTGAGCAGCCCAAAGCACCCACTTGCAGCAACTAGTCTTGCATCTTTGAGCTTCCACATCATACCCAAAGCTTTAGTGCAACACACCATAATCACTTAAGGTTTCAATAAAGCTCTCCCTTGGGACAACACCTGTATAGAAAGACAGAATTTTGAGGGTTGGGGTGCAGAGACTTAAGCCTATCAGAAAACCCTTTGCCACTTTGCTAACTCCTACTCACCAGCTGTCTGTGGTCTTACATATCAATTTCATTTTCTACAAACAGAGCCTATACCCTTAATTCTAGACAGGATATTTACATGATAACACTAGCAAAATGCAAATATTGCAGCTACTCTACACCTCTCTTACAAAGTTTCAGTAGAGAACACTGGAGAAAACTAAAGACCTAACCAAACAAGAATACAAGCAAAATACTAACAAGAGACATGTTAGGCAAGTGCAGCTCTCCCACAGCTTCGGCTTAAAGCATTTGATGGCCTACATTTCCTGAGTCCTTTCACCAAAGATGCTCTTGATTTTCATTGCTTTCCAGATAAACTGTGTCTACACTAAAGTTGTAGCCCTTCCCACAAGCCATATTTACCTGGGCACTTGTACAACTTCCTTGCCTGAGCAATGTCTCCCTGACTCAGGCGAACACGCTGACCAATAGTTGGCCGGACTCCATTATCATCACGACGGGGAAGGATGGTGTCGAGGAAAACCCCTCTAAAAGGGAAGAGCAGAGAGACAAAGAGCAGTGAAGTAGGGAAAGCGACATGATGAACACAAAGCCATCCTTGCAGGTTCTTCCTTGAGCACATATCCCACGCTAACAAGTAAGAGTAAGGCAGATTATGATAAACATACGTCCTGAGGAGGCCATCACCCTCCAGCAGACAGCTTCCAAACATACAGGCAAATCTTGCAAGCCAGTAAATTCTTCATTTGATATATCAGGATTGCCACTGATTGCTGTTTCAGAATAGACACATTTATCGCCATAAATGAGAAAAGGCAAATATTCTTGCAGAAGGTTCATGGCACATCTGACTAAGCTGGAGTGCAGACTGGACACTTATGAGCAGAGGAAAAGGAAGTTTGTTTGGTAGCAGGTGAGGCTGGACTGGCAATGGCTGTGGTTGCCACAGACAAAAAATAGATCAAGTGCTCTACCTTTGTTCTGCATGAGTTGCCAGACTAATAACTCCATCTGTCTCTGCCTTTTTTTTCCCTTGCTTCATACTCAGGAGCTGTCTATTGCACTTCTGATCTCAGTCCAATAAAAGATTTAACTTCCATCAAAATGCAAAGTCAGCGCACAAACAAGAGCTTGCATGCAAGAGGTATTAAAGCTGCAAGGCTAATGTGAGAGGGAGTAATCGGAAAATGGAATGCCAGATAGGTAAAAATCTAAGCTCTAGTAGTCAGGCTGTCCAGTCCATAGGAACCATTTCTCTGCACTCCTGAATACCTAACAACCCTAACAGTGCCAATGTTAACAGAGATTTTGAAGCTTTGGTATTGGCTCTGTGAGGCAGGCTTCTTTCTAAAGGAAAGGATACTATTGTCCATTGAGTCCAATGATACAGTAAGGGCAGTAATTTTAGTGCTGCAAGTCCTTATACAAGAGTCTTCAAAAGTATGAGGTAAACTTTAAGTAGACAAGCAATTTGGTTCATTGGGCTGGTCAGCTGAGTGAGGGCCTCAGGAAAATAAAGTTTGTGAGTTTTTGCTTTAATTTTAAATAAATACTGTAAGTGGACTTTTTGGATCACAGCTGTCCAAAGCTGTGGTCAGTAGTCTTGAACAGAAAATGTCTGGATAAATGTATGGATAAATGTATTTTGTAAATATGCAAATTGACAGAAGAAATAGAAGGGAAAGAATTTAATCTACTTTAAAAAAAAAAGAGTCAGTTTTTGCAAGGAAGGGGCTTTTTTCCAGTAGTAAGAAAATTCCTGATCTACGCTATAAAGCAGTGCTTGCAAGCTCTGAAGTGCATCAAATTTTGATTGACAAATTCAGGCTTGCATTCTACATTGCAGCTGCATGCTTCAATCTGAATTTATGTATCAAAAATAAATCCTCCAATTCCAGGAGTAACAAGAACACAGAGACGGGTTGGTTTGCTCATGTTAAATTTTCAAGCCTCCTCAGGAGTTTAGAGATCTTCGCATTTGGTAGGGATGTACTTCTGACACAAGTGAAATGCCTTCTGCTGATTTCTAGGCTCATCCAGGGAAGACTGACAAAGTGTAATAGAGCAACCACCACTTGTACAGGTTAACCTTTGATTCTTTTGACTATTACAGCCCTCACAACTGCATATACACAACCTCCAGCCTCCCGATCATTGTATACATCTAGGGTATTGCTCACACAATGCAAACTACTCAATTTCAAATTACCTTGTGATTGATAATTATCTGCCAAACATTTTCTGGATGGATGTAAGCTGGGCTGAGGCAGCAAGATTTCAGGTTTTATGTTTTCCACCAACCGAACCACCTACTCCCTAAACAAGCATTATTGCCAAACATGACTCCAAATTAGGAGGCAATAAACATAGTTCTTATCATTTCACAAACAAAGGAACTGATAACAAGGGAGAGTCTTTATGGCCTAGACCACATAGGTCACAGCAGTACCGTGCTGTCCAAACAAACCCCCTTGGGGTTAGCAACACTGCTAACAGAAGTTGCACATTTGATGAGTGTCTTTAAGAGTACCGGTACATTGGCTCACAAATTAATTAAAAAAAATCAAGCAGATACCATTGAACAGAGCAGTTCAGGCAATAAAACACCAGAATTGTTCTTAAGTAAGATACCTAACCTCTTCTCCCAGAGGTAGGAAGAGAACTCAAGAATACTAGATGCCTTGATTCTCCTGCTGTCTAGGCACGGACACAGCATGTACTAGTTGCCCAAAGCAGTAGCAAGTCAAGCACAATCCACTATTGCTATCAGCTAAGAATGACAGAGCTTGAGAAGAGATGTTCTCAAGTGTCACTAGCAGCCACATAACACCATGAATGTGTTCTGCAAACCTCATGAAGTTATCAACTAATCTTGATAAACTCTGATCATTCACTGTCCCATCAGGGGAGCAACAAATACAGGTGCTTCTCAGGGAAGCAGATATTCAAGGCAGGTGAAGCACTCAACTTCAGACAGCTACATTTTGTCCCTGCACTGCATTTAAATCCCTGTCTTCAGAAGAGAGGCAACATCATACTTCACACAGTAAAACCTGTGGAGAGCGTTAAGTGTGATGTGCATACATCTGACACAGGATTAAGATGGTGTGTTACAAATACATCCATAAGATGCCCCTTGCCTGCCTTGTAGACAGCGCTATCTGCATCCTGACTCATGCAGGAGCATCACAGAAAAGCAGAGCCAACTGTTCTAACTTCAGGAAGCACTGCCAGGGCTACCAACTAGAGGCCTATTGGACTAAAGTAAACCACTGTTTGCTTTGGAGTCTGTAGAGGTTTAAACTTTCCTAGCGTTAAACTGCCATTTGCAGGTCTCGATAATGATAATAGAAATCTTAAGAGATAGTAAAATTAAACAATTTGCGTCCATATTTGTAAAAAATGCACCAGAAAATATAAGCCTGTAGCCACACTTTGCAAAATAGGCAGCTTTCTGACACAGACAGAAGTTATCATGGTAAAAACTTGTTCTTGCTGTCATTACAGCCTCTAAGACTATAATCCTCACCCACCACAGATGCAAGTGATAAATAAGTTTCCTCGAATCGAAAACTATAAGTTACTCCTGCAGCAATTCACAATAGTGCCACTGAAAGCAACTTCCACTGGTAGGGATCATCACATCCCAGAAAAACTGTATCTAAACATTGTGTCCACAACAGAAAGAATAAAAACATCCTAGTATTTGTGGCAGTAACAATGTCAAATACCATGTGATTTGTTATCAGTGTTCACCAGAACTTATAAGCAACAAGGTTGTGCTGACTGCAGCGTAAGAGCTGCTTCAGTGAGTCACAGGAACAGCTTTAGAGGTTCTCAGGCCATATAATTCATAATTCCATCATCTTGTCCTCATCCATATGCTGTGCTCCACTGGCAGAGAACTTATACCATCTTTTTCCCATATGGAATTTCTGTAACCTGCTGAACTATTCACACACCTGCTACAGTCCTTTCCTTAGCAGTGTCATGGAGAGACTGTCTCCCATATCTAGCCATTGGCCATAACAGACTTTGCTGGAACTTAATATCTTCGTGGGTCATATGTCTTTGTTAGCTGCAATTGGCCAGCACCTGCAAAACTCAGTAAGGTGAAGAGACATGCACACATTCACAAATCTGTATCCACGCTCATTGGTCAAAGTAAGCATAATTTGCTTGGGGCAGTAGATCTCAAGACAGGTTTCGGTTAAGTAAAAGCCTGTTCCCAGCACTGCCTATTTATCCTGAAAGCACAATCAACCCACAGATGCACTTAGTGCTCAGTTCAATTACTGCACAAAGACTGCTACTGGGGTGAGGGTGGGTCACAGAGACAAAGGACTTAAAGAAAACAGACTTAAAAATCCTATTAAGCATCAATTTAAATTTAGAAGGACTCTTGCCATTTGTATCCCTTTTTGGCCCAGCAGTGTTCTGAAGGACCCTGGTTTTCAAGAGAGACAGACTCAAAGGCATTCACAATATAAATGGCAGTAATAACCTAATCCTGCTTTTGTGCAAGACAATTCCATCCATTTAGAGTCCAGCAAATGCTGGGACAATCCAGCAGATGCCTCAAGGGAAGTAAAATCATTTGCTTTGGGTATCTGACCCAAAGAAATCTCTGAAGACAGCAATACATCTTTGCTCAGCCACCAACTCCCCCTGTCATAACAAGCAGTACTTCAGCAAGTTTGGTTATTTTCTCATGGCTGATGCAAAGTTTCAGAAACAAAAGCACAAAACATTAGGCTTAGCACTCCCATACAGCTAGCAAATGAGAAAATTTTAAAAGCCCCAAAGATACATTTAATATTAGCAGAAAAATGTTATTCAGAGTAAATATTTGAGCTCTACTTCTCATCTCCTTTACTTGAGGTATGTAGCGAAGAAAGCTCCTATTTTGTTAATAGAAAAACCTTCAGATAATGTAGCAAAATAGAGCTGGCCATCCAGTAGTTCTCATTCCAAATCCAGGACATAAATTTATGTTCATTTCCCCCTCTCTATATGCACCCTCCTGAGCTCTCTACTCAGAAAACGAGATCCATCTGGATAGAAGAGATGGGAGTCAAGGGCAAACAGCCCACAAAGAAATTAGCCAACTAGTTGAGACAGGAACAGAACTGAGAAATTCTCCATGATGAACCTAACAACACAGAATCACAAGCCTGAAAAGGCCATGATCTACAGCACATACACAAATGGTTAAAAAATAAAAAACAAAACGTGTAATTAAAAACAATGACCTGATGCTAATTCCTTGGCAAAGTAGCTGAGGACTCAGAAAGCAATATTGTAACTCAAAACTATGAGATGTACTACTACCAAAATTCAAAGTTGATTTTAGCATTATCCCCCTTGCAGGAGGGCAGATTTACACACACATTGGCTATGGAGGTTACAAGACATACTGGTACAGATTTAAATAGCCTCTGAGATCATCAGTAGAAGGTGAATATAGTAGGCAGGGAAATACAGTAGCCCACCATACCTCTCTTCAAGCACTTTCTTTTTTCAAATGTTTTCAGAGCTTGCTGCAACCACCACGTATCTCTGTAACAGATCACAGGTCTCCTCCTAGGCTCTGCACATCCCACACAGCTAATGACAACTGCTAAGAGCAGTCCTAAAGATGGATAATCTACAATTCTCACCTGGAGAATGTGTTTCTAGCATAGTGCATGATGCTGTCAAAGTCATAGGTCTCTCCAAGTGAGTTCACTTCCCCAGCTTCCATCTTTAAGAAGTTGTACTCCTGACCTGTGATGTTAAACAAAGGGAAAAAACAAATCCCTTAGTTCTTCCACTTCTGGGAGTCTGGAATTAAAGGAATACCCTCCTACAACCCAACAACTCTGGCTGGACACACCAGATCTCTATTCATTTAATTATTTTGACCCTTGTTCCAGGTAAAGACTAGAAATATTTCTTCTTCTCCATCCCAGCTCACAGACAGTAGAGTTTTGCACAAGCCCAGTAAGGAAGATTGCCAGCCATCCACAAACCAGGTGGAATAACCTGAAGTGCCATTTTACCTTGCTGTATATTCTCTCTGATGATTGTGACATGCTGGTCTCTGTCTGGCCTTGTGTGCTCATGCCAGAAACCCACGACATGACCC
The DNA here is from genome assembly GCA_016647715.1 of Pavo muticus. Classification (NCBI taxonomy): domain Eukaryota; kingdom Metazoa; phylum Chordata; class Aves; order Galliformes; family Phasianidae; genus Pavo; species Pavo muticus. The sequence continues at coordinate 34,813 of JACDJE010000460.1, forward strand.
AGCTCATGAGCCACAATACCAAACTTGTCACAGTTCTTTCCAATGGATATGGCCTGAGGGCCCCCTCCTCGGCGACCCACATATGAACAGCATCTGGAAAAGAAAACCCATAAATCCATGCAGTTCATCAGTGAATTGGGAAAGTCTGAGATAGGTACAGGATAGCAGCTTCATACACTATATATACTCACACATGTAAATACATGAGTGTGTGTATACAAGTTTCTATATACATCTACATACACGTAACTACATATGTATGTACATAAGTGTATATATATACACATACACCCAGGTGTATATGTAGAAAAAAATATGTAGAAAAAAATTTTTACACTTCTGTAAAAATGAATGCATACTCTTAAGTGTTATCCCAGGAAAAGAATCCAAAACAGAAAGATATTCCCAAGTGGCTGTTATATTCTGGCCTGAGCTAGACTTACAAAGCTGTTTGTACTGAAAGAGATGCCTTCAACATAGATAGCTGCAGACACGGTATATATCACTTACCCACATGTTCTGTATGTGAACACAATGAAACTCTCTTCATCGGTTCTCTCCACAAACGTCACACAAGTGTGCTTCTCCCAGTGTCTCATAGCTTGCTTAAATATGGCTCTTTGGGTTCCTGAAAAAGAAATCCAAGAACAGCAAACAGTGAAGGCCTGGTTTTCAAGAAAATGACTTTATAAGGACAGTCAATCTTTCCAATAGTCAATTCTATACCTGTAGACACCTATAACAATCTGGGACGATCTTCTATGGAACTAACTTACTGTATCATACTTTTATCTTCCTGTATTTGATGAATTAACAGCTCTAATTAAAACAGGTAGCAAACTTGGTTAAGCACAGCAACGCTTCTGCATATAAGAAATGTCACCTTGTTAGGTAAATGTTTCTCTAGCACTGCAGTTTGGTGCTCTGATCTGAGCACTTGCTATTCAGTGGCATGCCAGATTTGCTCCCATGTTGCAACACAAAGTGACCACACATTTCAGTGCTTAAGAATCTCACATAAATGCTCCATAAAACTAAGGCAGAACTACTGCCAGATACTTTATCTTTAAATTAATAGCAAAAACAATATTGGAGCCAGAGGCAGAACTGTCTCAGGGATACAAATGGAGGTACAGAGATACACTGCTGGTCTGTACTTGAATTCAAGAACAGCTCAGGACTTGATTAGAGAGACACTTGAGAAGTAGGGTATTACACCTTGCTTATACTAGCTAGAAGATAAGTGACAGCACTTTACCTCCCCTAGGACATGAGATACCTGCAGTGGTCACTCAGTTGCATCCAGAACAGTCATACAGTCAGCTAGAAAGTGGTGCTCCAGAGCAGTACGTGTAGCTTCTGTGTACACAGGGCTACAGAGTAAGCTGCCACTCTCAAGAAGGACTAAAGAAGGGGGAAAGGTCAGAAGTACATCAAAAAGGCACAAGGAATAGACAAGTTCCAAGGCGATATTAAACTAAGGCAAAGCACCAAGCTGAATATAAAACAGAACTGCACTATTAAGAAAGCTGCTTCTTACAGTCACCAAACAGAAGGATGGCATTACGTACTCTGTGTAGTTACAGCAGTGGGACATACACAATGTAGAGAAGGCTCTCTCAGACTCTGAAGGATGCGGACAGCTGTTCTCTGACAAATGTATGAGACACCTGTGACTAGCAGGCTCCACAGTATCCTACTAGGGTGCATGAATCCCTCCTTTAATATGACAAGAACAGACCCTTCCACTAAGACTTCACAGACTCCAGGCAGCAGTTTAGTTACAAGTATGGGAAAGGGTCTCATTTAACTTGCTAAACAGGTCATGAGGATTGCTCTAAGCTGGCAGGAGGAGGAGGACTAGGGAAGCAAACCTACACTGTACAGAAGTGGTTATCAAACTGCCCTGCTCTTCCAACTGCAGAGAAGGTCCCTTTCTGGAAACACAGGATGTGACTGCAGTTCACAGATGTTGGTCCCTGAAGCAATCAAGAAAGTAGCCAAGTCACTCAGTTATTTCTTGAATTCCAAACAAAGAATCATCTCTCCATACACTTTAGTCTCAGGCTTCCACAGTACACAATTCCTTGCACAACCCCATTGCCCACCACCATGCCTCAAGAAAAAGGCTCTCAAAGACCCAAGTCATTTGCGAGAAAACTGCTCGAGATCTCCCACACATTTTGAGACACTCACCCCTGAGAAAACAAGGAGCAACATTTTCACTACTGACCAGTGAAATTTCCTCCGATCACGTAGGGGATGACTCCCCCTGGCCAGATCCTCTCAGCCCTGGATGTGGTTGCCCTGCGCACTCTGGGAGAGGAGTGTGCATCCATCCCAGACTCATCTTCATATTCCTTCTTCTTCAGGTTCCTCACAAGTGTTGTGTTCTGCCTGCCATCTGCAAGACAGAGTGGCAACACTGTTTAAATCCTCTTTAGTTTCAGGTACAGCCCTCAGGTAAATGCCCTGGAGCTTCAGAAAAAGAAAAACAGAAAAGGCAAGGTGTTAATCCAAGCCAGAAGCCATAGCCAGATTTGCCAGTGATTTGTTTGGGACTTGGAAACAGTCTCTGGAAACCTAGCCCTTCTTTTTGTGCAGAATCACTGCACATTACACAAATATACTTCCTCAGAAATGCGTAAAGGGATGCCCTTACTGTATCCAGCACCCTGCTTTACCAAATAGCAACTTCAGAGATGCGGACACAGCACTTCTTTTAAGAGTAGTGGGATGATGGAGGTCAAATTGAAATGTTTCTGCATTTTCTCGACTTGCTCTACTCATTCAGATCTGCAGTGAAAGCCTTATCCTGGCAGGGCTAGCTTTACAATGGTAAGAATAACACATCGAGGAGGCCTTTGAGAAAGAGGATGGGCCACTTTTGCTGAAACCTACACTTAAAGATGAAAGGTATTACATGTAATTGTTTGTTTTCACATGCCAGATCTCAAATGGTGTGGAAACACATACCGATCACAGTCAGTGGTGGAGAAGGGATGTTTGGGGCTGGCAAAGCTGGTGCATGCTAATCTTAGTGCGAATCTCTATGCTGAACATCTTCATTTTAATGAAAGGAAGTAAAAACGTAAGAGGACAAACAGAACAGATTTCTCGTTAAATTGGCTGTGTGGTCCTCAGTAATGGCCACAAAACCAGAGATTGAATGAAGATTCATTCAGGCTCCCAGGCAGTCCCTGTACCTTGCCTTGTATTTATGCTGTTGCCATGTGCTTGGGTAGCAGCTGCCTACAAGATTTGCACTTTTGATGCGGTGTGTGCCTGACACAGGAGAAAACTCCTTTCACTCAGTGTAGTCCTGGCTGTTCACCTCGTGTTTGCTGTGCCTTGGGAGAGCCCAAGTTTCAAAACAGCCTCATTCTACCTTTTTTTTTTTTTTTTTTTTTTTTTTTTTTAAAGAACTACCATCTTTAAGAATTTGATAAGCTGTGGTTTCTTTGATGTTCTTCACCAATATATCACCAATCATTTGATGGGACAGCATCAAATGAACTTGGGCAAGGAAATAAGAGTACAGGGGTTGCTACAATGGCAGAGAGCACTGGCCTAAAGAGTCACATCAGTAGGAACTCCTTTCTCACCTGAAAAGGCAACACTGCTGGCAGTGGCTCCTTCATGCTGGCAAGCCTTTCTGAAGCTCCAGGAGGAAGGATCTAAGCTGCAGTTGTGGTATTTCGTATGGAAATCAATAAGACTGGCTACAACTTTGATTCTCAAGTTAGGGACATAGGTTGCTGGGTTATGAAAAAACAAGCCCCACTGAACCCTTTCTCCCGCATTTAGATGCGCTGCTGAGAGCCTCTTCTCCCATTCATCCCTTCAGCAGAAACATGGGTAAGCAAACCATTACTGTTTTGATCCCTTCAACCTTAACAATGGGAAGGAAATTAAGGAATTACAGAGAGAAGGAAGTAATGAACTTCAAACCCTTCCTCCTGCCTCATACAGCTCTGCCCATCCCACTGGAGGCCATACTCTCAGCTGCAGGATAAAGCAATAACTTGCCTTTTGTTCCATTTATCTCCAGAGCACCCTTCCCAGCATGCTAGCTGCACTCTTTCAGGAATTGTCCCATGCCCAAACCAGCTGCTAGACCCTGCAAGGTAGATGCTGTAATGTTGAGGGGGGTTACCATAACAGAATGTCCTCCACTTCTTTACACTCACGTATCCCACAAAGGTACTGCTGGGGCATTTAAAGGGCTACAGCTGGAAGAATGGAAAGAGTCCTGAGAGAGAAATAGTCTTGTAGACACTTGTCTCCCAGTCAGAAACTGTTCCTCAAGCTGCCACAGATCCCTGTGAATTTGCACACTGACAACTCCTACCAGCCAAGACAAATGAGGCGTCATCTGCCCAGTGCTTTCCTGCATGTTGTGCAGTAGAAGTTCTGCAAAGGAGATTCAAGATCTGCCTTTCTACAGCACAAACGTTTCCATTCCTCACCAGCAATACAACCTCTTGGATGAATTCTTAGCAGCAGTCCTAGCTCTTGACACCCTACCTCCTAAAATATTCTGCTTTTTATCGCTTGTATTTGCTGGGCCTTGAAGAAGCCTGACTGAAAGGAAGACGACTGCAGGTGTAGTATCACCAGGAGATAGAAGAAACCTAGACAGAATGCTTTAAGGCGCACAGCTTTCAGTCACTGCCATGTTGCACACATGGAGAAGGTTTCTTCAGTGGAAGATAAAGCTATACATCTTTTCTAATTCTTAGTCTACGTGGGCATAATCTCTTTAACAGACTGGTACTGTTGCTAAGCCTAACACAACCGAGATTCTTTCCAAAATCCATTCCCTCCTCCCTCCATGATGAACATCACCAACCTCAGAGGTTACCACAAACCACCTATGGATCTGAGACTCCATACAGTGAATGCAACCCAGGTAGCACTCTGAATCTGCAGCATGCCACAAAACACTCCCTATTGATCTCTGAAACTCACTCAGGGGTCTCAGCCTCATTTGTCTGGGAAACAGACAAGCACTGACATAAGTATTTTTCTTGAGTTCTTGCCAACTGCGCCATTACTTAAGGCCTGCAAGAAGTTCAGGAGATAAGAGCAGCTGTGATGTGGGAATGCAGCACTGGGCTACGAACTTAGTACTAATGAATACAGATGCACATCCCCTGCCACAGACTGAAGTGATGTGTGGCCTCTGCCTTGATGACCTACAAGGGGGAAACATCAGCCCCTGTTGCAGACAGTGGGTTGCAAACATCAGCAGGGCAACACTGTGCAAATACCTGTGATATCACAAGTTGAGACTGTTCCTGCAAGCAATACCTTCCCTACAAGAGTGGGAGAAACCAATTGCAAAACTTTGCCTAGGTAATATCATGCTTCAGGTGAACAGAAGTACAAAACAGTTTAGACGAAACATCCCAGCAGCAAGAAGCAGCCAGGTAGTACTACAAACTCTGCTCTGGAGTAAAATGGTTTTTACAGACCCAGTAACACTCATGGCCACCTACATGTACTGGTCTGGGTGGGATGGAGTTAAGTTTCTTCATAGCAGCCCCACATAATGCTGTTTGGAATTTGCAGCTAAAATAGCAGTAACAACATATAAATGTCCTGCCTATTGCTGAGGTGCTTGCACAGCATCAAGGCTTTCTTTTTCTCACTCTTCTGAGTCACCTTTACTTCTTTAAGTGAGCAAGAAGTGGGATAGGATGCAGCTAGAACAGCTGACCCAAATTGGCCAAAAGGACATTCCATTCCATCTGACATCATGCTCAGCAATAAAAACTGCAGGATTGTGTCTTCTAAGGTAGCTACTGCTCAGAAACTAGCTGGGCATTGTTCTGCTTCTGGGAGGGGGTGAGTGCTTTTACATCACTTAGTTTGGGGACTTTTTGCCCCCTACTTTCTTCACTGATTAAGATGTCTTTAATATTGTCTTGCTTTTTCTTTCTGTTCTTTACCCCATCCCACTGGTGGAGGGGGAAAGCCAGTGAGCGCAAGCATAGGTACTTGGCTGCTGGCTGGGGTCAACCCACCACATCACAAAAGGCAAATTCACCCTTGTAGAGAGTTCACCAACACCAGTAAATGAAGATGCCTGGGAACGGTTAGTCGCCCAGGCATGCACGCACACACCCACACACAGGACAAAGGTTTGTTTTACAGGGAATAAAAAAGTAAATAAAAGATACCCAAAGGTCTGGGTGGGGTACCACATTACCCGTTTTAACTGCTTTTATACTATCGGTTGAGGTGATGTTCTCACTTGGATCAAAAGACTGTTCTCCCAGGCCTCCTGCAAAAGAAAAACAACAGATTTCATGTTGTATGTTGGCAGAGCTCTGACATAGGAAGGACAACAGATGGCAGTGAGGCCATCTGTGGCCTCTGCTGGCCACAGAAACTGCCTGCTATGCCTCCACCAGGAGCAGTAACTAGCAACCTGATAAAACAGGGCTCTTTTCCTGGATTTCTTCCCAGCCTACAGAAATACCTTTCAATTCATTACCATCCTGTGCTTTACTTTTCCCCACATACTAAAAAGGCAAAGCATTTCTTCTAGGGAAGGTTTTCCATTCTGCAAAGATCAGCTTGGGAATACCAAAGCTGAAGAACTGTAGGCAGTATAGAAGCTTTGTCAGCGAGCCACTGAACACAGAACCAACATGGAAAACCAGCCCAGCATATCTTTGGCAGGAAAGCTCCCCACAATTACCACAGTAGGAAGAAAAACTCAAAAATCATGCCTAGGGTGAGAGAGCATTACATACAAGGCAGCAAGATGTATAAAAAATTAAATGGGCTTTGAGACTACATCCACAGACTTAAGAAGGTGGCTCTGACACTATCACTGTTGTCACTCTCCCTCCATCCCCATCTTGTTAGTGAGGGCACCCCTGCGAGAAGGGAAGCTGAATGGGCTGATTTCCGAAAAAGTACCAGCAATTTTCAGTCTCAGTGGCAAGGTAAAGCAGGAAGAACACAATCAGCTACCAAATACAGAACAGAGTACTGTTATGCGTACAGCACTTCTGGATGCTCTGTAGAAGCTCCAAGAGAGGTGTCCCACTTTCAGGAGAGATGGAACCCTTCCAGCCTTGCAACGGTCTTGCTTTGCCAGCTGGAAAACATTCCTCTTGCTTTGGAACTGGCTTCTTGCAAATCCCCCTCCAGTCCCTCCAAGTGGGCAAGGACAGGGATGTCATATCCTGCTCTTAAGGGGAGGGAAGGGGTGACTAGACTTCGTTGGCCCTTTACACAGGTCAACATCTCTGACACCTGGGAAAAGGGCTGAGAGGAACTCTAATTCTATCTCTCCAAAAATATATTACTAGATATACCTCTTCCAATTCTACCTCTCCAACATTATATTACTAGAACTAATTAAAAGATTAGGAAACAGGTGAAGGAAGACAGCAATAAAAAGAAACAGGAAAATAAAATATCCAGACTCTCAGCTGACTATAGGTTAAATCTTTGTGGTCCAAGAGACTCACTAAATCAGAGAATTGTCTCTCAAAGGAAGTGCATAATGTAGCAGAGCTTGACTGGACAAAAGCCACTAGATGTGTGAACAGGAACAAGCCCGATTCAACAAGATAGATTGCTCTGAACTCTATCACTCTTTTCCAGCTTCAATGTCCCATCCTAACATTTCCCTTTGTTTTCTTTCATGCCCGGTCCTCGTCACTTCCTTAAGCCCAAGCTCAACAAAAGTTGCTTCTCAGTTAAATTTTAGGTCCCCAGGACTTTTCACCCTCCCAAAGTATGCTATTCTTCACACAACATCCCATTCCATTTAAAGGAAACCCTAACCAGCCATTCACCACCAGAATTAAGGCATGTGGTCTTCGCTGAAGCAAAGGATAATTTTGTACTTCTAAACAAATGCAGCTTGCAGTCACAAACAGATTGCTTCTTAATTGAAATTGGGAGGTGAATTATATGGTGAATTAGGAAAAAAGAACAACTCTGTATTTAGTGAATTGTTCTCCTAAAAGGGAACTGTATGGGATTGAATTGCAAATAATGTCACCAAACTCTACAGCTGGGCCCCCTCTCCTGCACCCAAGCTGCTGACCTCTGCTGAGCAGCAGTGTCATTTGCACAGACTGTTTTTCCAAGCTGTGAGCGCATTCTTTCCCAGAGATCAGTGCAAGCCTTGGTTTCTTATGCAAAGGGGATTTTTGAATAAACTAGTGTGACTAATGAAATCTAAAACATCTTTGCATATTTTGTCTCATTGTAGCCCATGAAAAGGGAGAGCTCTATACAAAGGCCAGATATTGGTGTGCAGATACACCACATATTTTCAAGTATTATTAATCTCACTAGGAAAGACAGGGAGTAACTACACCCTTCTCTCCCACAAGGATGTTTTGGAATCATACATGAGAATTTTGGAAGATCCTGTTCTGATTAATACAGGCTTTTAGATATTTCCTATCCTTATGATATCTAAGCACATCCCAAAGATTAAAGCAACTTGACACTTAGTCCTCTCTCCTGATTCATCCCAAGAGAAGGATAACGCCTGGTCCTGGCAAAACAAAGAAAAGTAACTGACATACTCTTATCAATAAATAAGGAAGCCAAGGAATGAACCTTGTACCTGAAAGCAGCTGCACATAGATTACAGACAATGTGCAGGACCTGCTGCCTCCTCAGTAAGTCTAACTGAAAGGTGCAGTTTAAGGGACTATGCTGTTATGTCAAAGAGCATAGTGGATTCCAGCCATTGCTGCTCCAGAGCTTGAAATGCCCATATATTCAGGCCCATTATCACTAGAACCGTTGAAAAGGAGAATGCAAATTTTCAGTTTGGCACAATAGTCTGTGAAAAGCCCAAACTGCAATAAGAAGGTAGCCTTAAAGGAATCTTATAACACAACTTATAACACAAGCAAAACAGGATTGACTTTTCTGTTGTTCCTTTTTTTTGTTGTTTTGTTTTGTTTTTAAATGTATATCCAGCAGTTAACAAACCCTTCAAAAATCACTTTCATCCTCAGTACTTCCTACCTGCTGCTGTGTCAGACTACTTATGGCTTCTCTCCATCCTGACTTTTAAAAGATTTTTCTGCTTCTCCTGCAACCAGGAATGATATGAATTTTGTTAGCTCATGCCTCTACATAAAGGGCTTAGGGGATCCAGTACTGCTCCTAACTCCCACACTTCTATGGTTCTATCCTTCCTAACAATCTGTTGGAATTAACAGCTACAACCCCAGCTGGTCATTGCTGGACTTCCTTAACTCAGTTCCCATGTACAATTTGACAAAGACGAAAGATTTCAGCCTGGGCAGAGAATATTTCACCTTCTACCTCAAGCACACTCACAACAATTAGTTTTTCTGTTCCCCACAGATCAGCATTGTCAAGGGAGCTTGGCTTACTTAAAGGAACTACCAGAAGTTTAAATGCACCATAAATCTGAGTTAAATCCATAATGCTCGCAGTCCTGGCTAAAGAAAAGGTGTCCAATTTGTTTGCAAAAACTACAGAGGCCGCTTGAGGTGATAAGTAAGGGTCCAGTGAAGCAGAAAGCAGCCGACTGTGGCATTGCTGGGAAGCATGCATTTTCTCCACCTCTTCCAGAAAAGGAAAATGAAAATCCAATTTTTCTTAAAGGAGTCCAAGTTGCTCAGCTGGGACCAAAATAAAAGACAGCAGATTAAGAGAGCAAGAGAGAGCACAAAATGTGCCAAGAGTCAGATCAAAACTGTACTATTTGCAGTTTCCTTCTGCCTCTAGCATAGGCAAAAAGACAATCTGAAGAAACAGCAGAAAGCAGAGTCCATACAGTATTCACACTGACTATGAGAGAGGGTGAACACCTTAGTTCTCTAAGAACATCTTAGTAATCTGTTGGACTTTTTTTGTAAATTTGTCTTATACACGACACAGATTAGCGTTGAGAATATTTATTGTTCTATGCATTCTGCTTTCTTTTGTTGTTTAAAAACCCAAACAGTCTGATCTACTGAAGAGGGGGCAATCAGACCCCTTACTAAATACAGCTTCTGTGCTTGCTTGTGCTTGATCAAAAACTACACCGGCCTTCTTGTTTAGCAGAGGAGAGGAAAGTCAGGCAAAGCTGTCAAGCAGTCTGCCAGTGAATTGGGATCTAAGCGGTAGGCTGGAAATACACATCACCTTCCCTCTCCCTTGCACACTGTGAGACATCCCAAAGTGCCACAAATCTGCTTGAGGGGCAGCTAGCTTTTAAAACACTGTAACAACACCTGTCTTCAAGCTTTTACCTGAAAGCACAACTCAGGAGTCATGCGTATCCACTTGGAAACACAGGAAAAAACAATCTTTCCTGAGATACTGGAATATCTATCTCGAATTTAAGTTTAAAATTGTATGATTGTCAAGAGGAACTGTAGGTGCCTGAAAACTGGCAGATTAAAAATACAAAGTATTCCAACAAGGGAAATTGGATGGGATGAAGCTTCCAACATCTTCCTTTTTTCCAAGAAGGTAGACCAGATACCATTAAAATCAAACCTTCTTACCATACAGTTCCAGGACAGGGTAACTTTCTCTCTCCAGGCCAGTGAAGATGCTCTCCACCACTTTCATGCAATCTCCTCTTCTTTCCCTGCTTACTTCTCACATAGAAGAAGGGCACCATAGCATGGGCAGCGTCTACAGCCATGTTGCTTGTCACCTCCATTGAGGACAAAGGAGCAGTCAGCAAAAACCAAGGACTTTCTTAGGTTATCCTGCTTTTCTAATTCAGCAGAGAACGAGTGTACACACAATTATCAGGACTCACATGGACTAAGTCTCAGCAAGACTTTAAGTATGTATTATGAAGAAGGAAAAGCCATTCTGGGGGCTTGAACACAACCAAGGAAGAATGGGTCATAAATTCAAAAAAAAAAGATTAAGAGCTTAACTTCACCTTCCCATATCTTAGAGTGCTTCACTTTAGTAGCCTCATTCAATACACATGCTAGTCAAATTCCACAGCTTAAACTTTGGATTTCAAACAGAAACTACAACGAAGCATCAACAAGAAAGCAAGAAGTACAGGTAACATTAAACACTCATCTCTTCTCAGGGCTTCAGTTCTGGTTAACTGTCATATTACGATCATCAGAGAAGCTTCTGGAAGGACAGGCTGAGACAATGATGTTACACTCTGCTTTTTAATTTCCTCATTAACCAGGGGTCAACAACTTTTTAGGGCAGTCAAAACCTTTTATTGCACTGGATTTTCTAACTGCAGAGAAAGTGATGATTTTATTAAAACAAACTCTGTTGGGAAAATGCATTCAGAATGCAGAACAGATGTTTCCCAGAGTTGGTAGACGGTCTGTAGCAAGAACTTTTCATAACCCTCAGGGCCCTAGACATCTGAACAAATTATTTGAGATAGTCCTTTAGCATTTCCCGACAGTGAAATAGCTAAAGTTCCCTAAATTTAAAGAAAAATAAATTAAGGAGAAAAATTTGGAACTACAAATCCCTTGCAGGAATTTGTTTTTCACATTCAGAGTAAGCTGACTAGCTGCAATAACTCAGGAGAGTCCCAGGGTTCAGAAGCTTGACAAGCAGATGTGTCATCTCTGCATTAGCTCTGCAAATGCTTGTGTGGAACTAAGAACCCAGCCTCTGTGGAAAGCTCGCAAGAGAAAGGTGAACATAGTTAAGCAAATGCAGAGCTGCCAAAAACATGAGCTGTAAAGCACTTAACGCACCATGCCCTCCTGCTAGCCGTCCCCTGTAGCATGTCAGTACCAGCACTGCAGGAGACCACTGGCAGCATCATTCCCCCACACCCTGTGTTTTCCCTCTGCGCTCTTTGGTTTTCTGGAAGTAGCTGTATCATTTTTATACTGTGATGCATCTTTAAAAATAAGACGTTGCAAGAACTAGGAGAACCTGAACCAACCTCTCTACCAGTATTTCAAGCAAGAGTCAATGAACAATAATATTCTGTGGAAACAAGGGAGGACTGGGAAGATCAGAAGGTCTTTCCTGCAGGCAATCAACAACTGTCTCTGTGCCCCAGGGGGAAAAAAAAAAAAAAAAAAAAAAAAAAGGACAAACAGAAGGAAAAAAATTTACCTACAGTCTGTGCCATATCACCGATTTCTCCCAGAGACAGAGTCCTGCAAGATGCCAGCTTACAGTGCTTAGACAAGTGACAACTGAAGTCCAAAGTAAGTACACAAGCGCTTCGGTCATGTCTATGTTCCTGCTGTACAACAAGGTTTGTACACACGGAGTGTAACTTCGCCCCTCCCAGCACACTGAAGTAGCAATGTGCAGCACCAACTACTGGCATGTTGCATTAGCCTTCCTGTGAATCCAATGGATTGAGCTCTAACAGGCATCTCTCTCTCCATGACACCCCTCTTGATTCACAGTAATCATTCTCCTACCTACATCTCCTCTAAAAGAGAAGAAAAACAGAAGTGAACTTTTGGAGGGATAAGGAAATGGTAGGAGCTGGCTTAGGTTCACCTACTGCTGTGCAAACAGTACAAACCCTCCTGCCCCCCCTCTGCTAACAACCCCTTACCTCTGACCTGCAGTCTAATTGCTTCAGCCACACTGCTCTCTGGGCCTCTGCAGGCACAGCCATGCACAGCTTTCTGTGCTCCTTGCAGCATCCCCTTGCCCCATTCCAGCTGTGGGTTCCCATGCACAGCCAGCCAGCTCTGCTCCCACTGAGCCTTCCTAATCCTTTTGTTTTCCCCTTACCTTGTTTATACTGGATAAAAATTAACTCAAAATGAAAACACTACACTGGAAACTAAATTATGTTTGAATGCAATTAAACTCCGTTCGAAGAGAATGCGTGGTGCAAGCATAAATAATTTTCTTCCAGCTTGCTTTCTGCCTGGATATTCAAACACTCCCAGTACTGGAGCTTCTTGGAGAGCTTTTGGTGCCTTCTTACCCTCTGGAGGACTGTGACATATGTAACAGACCTGAGGACCTTGAGTAGATCCAGTAGAGGCACCTATGATTTCTGTTGCTACAGCCATGAGCTGGGACCTCAGCAGGTCACAGATGAGCCAGCAAAGGACATACAGTGCTGGGGAAAGCAGCACTGCCTCAGGAGCACAGACCTTCATTTTCACAGTGGACCTATGCATGATGTCACCCCATTCCTCATGCTGTCTCTCAGCTCCATGGCAAAACAGATGCCTGAATCTTTTGCAGTCGTTAAAAAAAAAAAAAAACAGCAGAGGAGTTGGGGTATAAGTGGCAAAAGCATTCTTCACCACAGCAAACTTCCACACTGCGAGCTTCCGGCAGAGAGACTATCCAATTCGGCCCAGGGACAGCTGCATTTCAGTGGAAGAGAAACTGTTGGAAAAGCAACTCAAATCTCATCTCTGCCACAAACCCACTCTAGGACTCAGCAGCTCCATCAGTTTCAAGATGAGTGGTGAATCCCCTGCAGACACCACTTTCTAAATCTCACACTTCTGTTTAGGATAGCTTTAGGAAGTGAAACAGCTGGATAATCTGAATATTTCCTTTTGCCTCTGATCTTTGTCCTGGAGAAACTTGTTACCTGTTCCTGAAGGTTGTTCAAGTTGCCATCTGACCTTAGAACTACAGCAGCAAGCACAGTACAGCATTTCAGCCTAAAACTAATTTGCTTTCTTTCCCCACTTGACAGCTGAATAAATACTTTGTCCTTGCCATTTGAAAAGGAGAGCTGCAGTGAAGTTCTTTTTGTCCACTGTATTTATAAAAGCCTGCCTTCTTTCCAAATTAGACCTGAGCAAGCAGCTTGAAGTGAACACATTTATTCCACAAACGTAATCTTTTTCTGTTCACAATCGACCATGAGCAGTTTAAAGGTTTTTCCAATTTACTTATTTGCTATTATTTATCAAGTCATTTTGGTTGCTGATTATTTCTTGGACCTGGCCCACTATTTCACTGAATAGAGTAACTTCTATTTCGTGGGCACAGCAACATCCTTGCTGTAGAGAGCCTGAAGATCAAAGCATCCAAACTGGACTCCCAGAGCCACCAGCCTGCAATGGCTTCTCTCATAGCTTCTTAGATCTAAGTCTTTCACTGACCACTTCTACCATCAAATTCATTTACTAAAACACTCACAGAATTGACAAAGCAGCCTATGCAGCTGAGGCAAATTCAATTTTTCATTCAAGCAAGTATTCAAGGAAATTAAGCACTTGCCAGCTCTGAAACAAATGCATGATTTAGGCAATTCCATTGTTATTGGCTCAGCACTGTCAAATTTTACAATTAGGGTAATGGATTTAACTTCCAGTGCAATTTCCATACGGATAAACTGATCTCCTCAAGTGCATTTGCCCATGTGTTCCCTGAATCACAGTTAATTCATATATAGCTATTTAATAACCTCCACTTAAATACAAAAGACTATTCAGACTCTTCTGACACCAGTGAAAGGAAGGGTTTCCAATTGTGTTAAACCAGCTGTAGACAAGACCTAAAGAAAATTTAATTAAGAGCAATCAAGAGCAAGACAGTTGCAAACATAAATCAGATGTAATGAATGCTGTACTTCCTAAATGGTTAATAATGCCCTCTTGCACCAACTTCCAGGTGCCTAAGACCTGTCCAAAAAGAACTTAGAGGACTGGCAAACCCATGGGGCTGGGAGCCAAAGACAGAGGTAAAGCCATGCAAGGAACAACGGGGATTCAGCACTGCCTGCAGAGACTGTATGCTGCAACTACTGCTCTAATCTAGAGATACGTCAAAATTAGATCAAACTGGCTTCCAAATTTATTTCTGAAACATAAGAATTAAAGATGTGTTTATCATAAGATAAACACCAAAGTTTCTACTAAAAATAAATAAGTGGCAAAGTTAGAAATGCTTGGGAGTTTTTGTTACAATGTGGAAAACATTTTAATATGAGCAAAAATGCAGAGTTCAAAATTACTAGAAAAAAAACGAACTATGTAAAGATGAATAAAAGCACTTATTTTGACAGGTGGGAGTCTACCATTCAAAAACCTTGATTTCAGGGAACGGTGCATTTCCAAAAAACCCTTTGTGTGTATGTGACTTGTTGCCAACAGGAACCTAGCCAAGATGGAAAAACAAACATCTAACTCCAAGGGGAACACAGAGCAAGTAGTAAGGCTGCACTGTTCAGGCTGTGCTCCAGCAAGGGCCAAATAGTATGTTCACCTATTGCTTGGGACATCCTTTAACCTGCCCTGCAGGACAAACACTAGCAAGCTTAACAATTTGTATCAAAAAGAGGTATGTACACAGATGGACTGACCCTTCAAATAGGTCCCTTGGAATAAAGGCACTCTTCTACCCACGTAACAGGAAGCAACCTTCATTAAAGATTTCCCGGAGGATGCACAGACCCCATAGAGAGTTAGAGTTCACAGGAGCGGGTTATAACACATACATAGCTATTTGCATCTTTCCTGGACGGTTATGATCAATGCAGCTCAGATTAAGTCAGCACAAACAATAGATACGCTCTAAGCCGAAGTGAATCCATCTCTGAATCCAGCAATGTTGAAGCCACTCTGCACTAACTTAAACTGCACTAGAAGCACAGCAGCTGCATCAGAGGACTTGAAAGTAACGTGAAGCACTACTGCTGGCCGGAGATCCTAAACTGCACAATCTCACCCAAAGTGCAACAGCAGAAGTCCTGCTTCTAACTGCTTTGAACACTAAGTTTGCCACTTGAGAAAAACTCTTTTTCCTCAGCTTATGGCTAAATAATATAGCTTTCAGTAGAAGAGTTGCACTCCAGCAAAACACCCTGCAAACAATCCCAGTTCATGTG
The DNA here is from genome assembly GCA_016647715.1 of Pavo muticus. Taxonomy (NCBI): domain Eukaryota; kingdom Metazoa; phylum Chordata; class Aves; order Galliformes; family Phasianidae; genus Pavo; species Pavo muticus. Next base: position 50,597 of record JACDJE010000460.1, read on the forward strand.
AGAATTAAAATTGAAGATTCCTGGTTTGTCATGGAGGAAAAAAACCTAAGAGCAAGTCCTGAAAATAGGAAAAGCCTTGTGAAACAAGGTGACCACAGGCATCCCAAAAGGCAAAACAGAAAAGCAGCCTGTTGCAGAGATGAGCGTTGTGCAGACCTGGTGAAACAGCAGAGGATCCACCTGCAGTTTTACAGCATGATCAGAATAAAGGGGCTGCGCAAGAAACCAACATGTGTCAACAAACCAACGCCCCACTTATTAATAGAAGGTATAATTCAGAACTCCTCTTTGCTTAATTCACCAAAGAACTAGACTCATAAATCTGACGCCAGAGCCTCTGGCCAGTCATGGTAGCCTCTGTACCAACATCAGTTATTAAATACTTTACATGGTTCAAAGCCAATTCCCACTCTACTTTCAGTACAATCCCTGGGATCAAACGTATCCAACTGCAGTGTTATCTGAAGAATCACTTATTTTAGCTCATAGAGATGCTCTGTAAATCCTTCCTGATCTGTGCATGAAAGCTTTATCAAGGCCTTCAAGCCATGAGCATAAAAATCTCTCAGTATTAGAGGCGCAGAAAACCTATTTTGAGTGTTCTTGAAAAGCATTCTTGGCGGCAGTGTGATGCAGAGTCACTGCCTCAGCAGCAAGCCAGCGCAGTGTGGTAGCAGTGAGGGCAGCCAGACTCCCATGTCTTCTCATCTGCCAAAGCCACAACACAGTAGGGATGAAGTTGTCCTTCTCACTCACAGAGGTTCCTTTCAGGACATGAAACTGCCTCAGTGATACAGAAATCAGGAAAAGACATACTGTATCAGTAAATTCCTCTTAATCCCTAAATTGCCTGAAAAGACTTAAAATAAGCCCATTAAGATTAAATAGCCACAATATTCCCACAGTCATGGCAAGAAACGAAAAGGTCCTCTATGGCTAATGCTTTGGAAAATAAAGCAATAAAGCAAAGACAATCACTTTGCACTAGAGGACTCAGAACAGAGTGATACTATGCAGTTTCACAGCCTGCCAGTGGCTTTTCTGGTTTCCCCCACATTTCAAAGCCACCAATGGGCTTTCAGCAGCAAAAGAATCCTTGAAGTTAGGTCCAAATTTCTTCTGAACTAAAATAGACATTGTAAAAGCAAATACTTGCAATAAATTTCAAAGAAACCTGTAAGAAACTTAAAAACTGTAAGGTCTTTTTCAAAATGATTAGGAGTCAGTGAAGCAAGGACTTGCTGAGGATAGCACTCGCTGGAAGATCTTCAGGCACCTAGAACAAGGGGAAATGGTTCCAAGCTCAAAGAGGGGAGAGATTTAAGTTAGACATAAGGGAAAAAAATCTTTCGCAGTGAGGGTGGTGAGGCACTGGAACAGGTTGCCCAGAGATGTGGTGGGTGCCCCATTCCTGGAGACTTTCAAGGCGAGGCTGGATCAGGCCTTGGGCAACCTGTTCTAGCTGCACATGTCCCTATCCATTTCAGGGCAGTTGGACTAGATGGCCTTCAGATATCCCTTCCAACTCTAAGCATTCTATCATTTGTTTCATTGTGTTTTGAACCATTACTCTCTCTCTCTGCTGAGCCAAATCCTGGGGGAAATCAGCTTCAACACTGTCATATGAGAACAACTGATTTTCATAGCAAACACGTCATGTAAACTTGATCCCACAGAAGGAGGGGCAGTGAAGCAGCTAACAAACATTTTAAATGCTAAGTAATACTTCAACACCCCTCCCTGTTTCTTCACATAAACAAATAAGTGAAATTAATGAGGAGGGGGAAGTTTCTTATTTGGAGCTTTTTTTTTTTTTAATGTGGCATTATATACAGTAGTAATAGGATGAATAAATTATACAGAGTGCACCGTTTGACCTGCAGCACCTCCACTAGTGTTACAAGCAGCAAACAAAAACAACACAAGCAATTCTCTTAGTTTAGGACTTAGGCTCAAAGGAGAGCAGCTAATGGGGGGGAGGGGGACGCTTTTCTCCTGCTTTAGAATATCACAAAAATTGTATTTCAATTCAATGAAAGGTCAAATGTACAACTTTAGACAGCTGTTCTACAAGATCACTTATCAGAGTAAAACTACGCTTCAGGAAAAGCCAGCTGAGGTTGAGATGTATGGTAAGGAGAACAGAAATCATACTACTAGAATTATTTAAGTAGGAAGAAAACACTTTGGAACAAATCTTCAGTGAAATCCTGGAAGGGTCTGAATGAGAACCGAACTAGTTGGCTGTTCTGAGCTCCCTTATAAGTGTGTGCCTCCCAGCATTCCCTCAGTGTTCATCTGTACTGTTTGCAAGTTTTTTTGTTGTTGTTTTTACTAAATCACAGCTCAGAGTTTTAATTTAGCAGATAGAGACCAGCATGAGTAACTCAAATAATCTGCTTGGATTAAGTAGGCTGCACTTAGTTGTAGACCGCCATGATGTCTCCGCCTTTCCCTCAACAGCACTACAAAAGCATCAGAGAATGCAAGATGCTACTCATAATGCCTCCTGCATTTTTCAGCTGCCTAACCTGTGTTCTCCCCAGCAACTGCTTGGAAATGAAGCTCTTTTGGAGCAAAGGAGACTGTCCACATGAATAAGGACTATCAAGGTGATATTCCTCATTCCAAAAGGATATCAGTGCATAAAATAAGATGTACATTTCTTGCGTAATGCCTTCTTCTAAAGGGCCTACAGAAGGGCAACAGCTATCTTTCTAGAAAGGAGACTAGACTGGAAAAAGATAAAGAAGGAGAGTTGGAATGAGAAAGCTTTCCACATCTGACGGTCTCAGCTCTCATCAGCCAAGGCACAGCTTTTACTGAAATCATCCCTAGTTGTATCTAGGTTCACTGGAGAACCATCACCCATACAAATGTGGAAACTTCATTCTTCCTCTGGAGCTTGACAGCTGCAGATGTTCTACACAAGCTAGTAGGGTTTACATTTATGAACAGCCCTAGAGTGTCAAATAGCACTATTTTCACCCCTCCTCCCACTCCTCTCAGCCAAACAACATTTTCTGGGGACACAGAAAAGAAGAATGCCTGGCCTCATAGCTTGTTCAGAACTGCAGCTCCCAGATACGAAGAGCCTGTGTGTATGTATGTATTAAGTACTTCCTCCACTATGCAACTAATCCGATTAACAGCTTTAGGAAACTCTGAAATGTTATAATTCAAGGGGACCCACTCATAAAAGGTCTTAGACCGTTTCTGTACAGAGGTTGCATTCTTCCCACTGGAAATAAAAAAGCAGAAAGCAGGACTTTCTCCCAGGGAAGAATGGATCCCAATCCCCACCATGCCGAAGTAGACTACCCTCTTACAATTCACAAGCATCAGGCAAGCCCCACAGGAGAAGAATCAACTCTTCCTGCTTCTATAGAGAGCCCCCTTGCAGAGCAGGTGAATACAGAGAACTCTCTATGCATGTTCTGCAGAAAGCTAAGCTCGTTATGTCAGGCCCAGGGGCTGGCTAGTTGTCAGCTTCCAGGGGTTGAAAGTCAGGGAGAGGAACGAAGTCTGCTAGGGATGAGGACTGTGCCAGATGAGCACAGCATCACAATTCCCCTAATGCCCATCACATGAAGCACCACCTGGGCTTTAATTCATAAAGCCCAATTACACAGCACAAGTCATGGCTGCAAGAGACCGCCATCTGCCTTACAATATAGTATAGATGTAGGTTACAAAACTCATGCCTGGCATGAGTACTGAGTGCAAAGAAAGTGTTTCAGATTTGACAACTATAAAAACCATCACAGCAAACTGATATAGCTGACATTCGGCTTTGCTTCCACAGAAACATCTTCTAACTTCTGTAGAAGACAAAGAGACATAGAAAAGATGAACAGTGCCTGTCCCACCTACTTGGTCCTCATTTTCTGACTTACCTTCTGCTCAAAGGCAACTGACTCCTAGTAGTCTAACACTTGAGAATGCACCACACTCAAAACAACATTAACAGGGTGACACAATAACACATTTACAGGAAGCAATCAGTAATAGCAACAAATGTGCAGACCCCCTCTGCACAGAATTTTAGAATCAGTATGAGTTTAGATTAGATATGTTGATATTAAAGTATACATCTTTGGGAGATGGATGTGTCATCTCTCTTTCTGACTTATTCTAACAGGACGCTATAGCACTGAACCCCAGAATAGGATTTACACTTACTCTGAAATAAAAGGTAGGCAGTCACAAGGATTCAGAACCAGCTACCAGTCCTTATGAATGACACAAAATGAGCTGAGACGCATAGGCGTCAGGTGAACATGATGCCCCACTGATCCGAGTCTCTACTCAACTTTTAACCCTACTTGCATACCTAAGAGCACAGCAGCAGAGAGAAATCAAGGTTGTTCTGACCTGCCCTATCTCCAGTTCCACCAGTGTCTCTCAAAGCTCAGATTCCAACTAGTTCTCCTGCCATCAGAAAATGGAGTAGAGGCTACAATACTGCAGGGAGTCTCTTCACATTCTCCAAACCAGCTGCAGAGTGTTTCAGAGACTCCTAGAGATGGAGACAAATCAGAGCTTCTGACTCAAGAAACAACTCCAGTCTGGCACAAAACTGAGTGTATGTAAGAGCTGTGTAGGGGCAGAAGGTAACATCAGCATATATTACCCCATCTTTTGGCTTTACAAAAAAAATCACAAGGACTGTTAATCTGTATCAATTACATCATCACTTCAAGGGTAGCCCATATGCAAGACATCAATGGGTTTTACTTAGGTTAAAAAAAACGAAAAAAATGCATTATCCCATCAAGATTAAAAGAAAAGAGGGGAGAACAGTAAGAGTTAAATTTAATGCCAAACTGAATGTCCCCATTTCAATCAATTTTCCTTCCAAATCTACAGAGGCAATTCTTCAAAAGGAAGAAACCAGTGCTGTAAATTTGTAGCTCCCTCAGGCCAAACAGAAAGGCTGCATCACTGCCCTCTATGCAAATCTTGACTGTTTTTATCCAGCAAAGTTCAGAGTTGGTTCTCATTCCCAGTCACATAACTAGCTTCTCTCTGTATGCATTTCCCTGCCTGTGAGAATAGGCCACATGAATGACAAAGAACTCTTTTCCATCTGACAATAAAACCAAGGGAAAGAAGGCAGTGTCACCTTTGGGCTGCCCTTACCTGAAGTGTGTCTTGCGTTGCCAGCTGAGTGCTTTGTTAAGTCAATAGTTCTGTCTATTTGAAACAGCTTCAGATCATCTTCATCTAAAGCGATATCGCCCCAAAAGGCAGCTGGAGAGAAACAAACTGCAATTAGTTTCATTTTGGAAGGAAAGTATAATTCCTACGCAGACCGTATCGCACCTCCACGGACCAGAAAAAGGTAATACACAGCAGCAGTTTGTAAGTACAGAGAGAGTGGACACTGGTGGAGGCTAGGTGACAGTATTTAAATTGAACCACTGTGCAGATGCACAGAAAGGAGCTTATTAGCCGAGATGCTTTGTGTTACACTTTACTGTAGGTCTGACTCTCAACCGAGCTTTACAGTGGTGGTGTTCACAGTTCATTAAAGCCTACAAGGGGCAGTTACGGGTATTTCCCTAGGTAGTGTGAAGGAGATAGTTAAGGTGCAGCTCAGATTCTGACAGATGTTGCAGCCATGCCATCTCAGGTTAATAGTTTGCATAAAATAGGACAATCACGAACTGTCAGACTGTGGGACCTAATACACATGTTCATCAGACACAGTGCTAAACTGGTCTAAATCCAAGCATAGAGCTAGCCTACCATTTCCACTTAGCTGGAGAAATGTCGTTTATTTGTCCTCTTGTGCATTAGTTACCCTAACTGAAGTTCGCAGAGTTTTTAGTTTTGTAAAAATCCTTGAATTTCAGCCAGAAGGCACAAAAATAAATAAAGTGATACCCCAACACTCACAGCTCAAAGAAGTAAGACTGGAAACCCTTTTAGTCTTTTTTTAAAAAAAAAAAAGATAACCCTGGAAGAGTTCAGTTGACTGCACAGTGTATAGTTACGTTGATAAAATGCAACTAAGTAAATGCAGATGATGAAGCAGTTGACCAAACAGGACAGATCTTTCAGAGATAACAAACAGGTTATGAACTGAGCTGTTAAAATTCATAGTCTGTGTAGGTTGATGAAAAAGAAAACAAAATACACCAAATAAACAATAGAGAAAGTAATTCCTGGTACAGCTCAAGAGAACTCAGTAAGTCAGGCAAGGAGCAATGTAGAGTTGCTCTCTGCAATAGCGACCAGATGCAATGGAATCACAACCAACAACATTTACATTCCTGGAGGGAAGAACTGTCGCCTTGCTATGCTAGAAGCATCACTGATCAGAGTAAGTTAGGCCTAAGTAACCAACAGGTTTTACTCATCAGTTTGCTTTTACTGACAAGACTAGATGAAACGTGTCAAGATGTTCGCCTGTATATCAGAAACCTGCAACTGCATTTGTGGTAATTGAATTGTAAAGAGTTAACTCCTACAGAGCTATGCCTGCTACGGGGCACATCCCAGCTGCCACACATCACCCCACCAAGGAGCTGCCATGAGCAGCTGAGCCCTAGTATGAGAGCAGAGATTAAGCTGTTTCCCTTTCCCTCAGTCTGCCTGGGGTTATCAGGCCATAGTAGAGGAGTGGGAGACAGGACTTAGCCTTGCAGAAGACTGACTATGGCTTTTTGACTGTCTCCTTAACAGCGCTACTAAAACCCAGCATATAGAAATACAGCAGCAACGCCAGAAGACTCCATAGTGCAGATAAATCTATGCACTGACACCAATTAAAACTAGGACAGAGCCTACACAAAGGCATAACTCAGGCTCTCCCCAATGTCTTGGCAACCAAATTCCTCATGCAGAACAAGGGAGAACATAAAATACTATCAGCTCACCACCAACTAACAAGTCTACCGCCCTGGCCAAGAGGCACACTGGTTGGGAATGGTCAGTGAAAGAAACGGGTCATATTCTCCTCTGACTGCAATTTGAAGACATTTTTATCCATACAGAGAAATGACTTGCTCAGAACAATGTGGAAAACAGCATCCCATGCCACCTGATTCTTTCTCCAACCACATTCAGTAGGTTACTGTTATACTGGCCAGACAGACTTCCATTCCCCACCCTAACACAAACCAATAGTACCATTTCAATCCCAGAGTAATTTCCACCACCATAGACTCTCAGGGGCTCTTTTCCATTAGCACTGCATAGTTTGTTTTTCAGTACAAGGTAGTAAGTACATGCCAAAGCTGTGCTATGGATTTAAAGAAACAGAATTGTTATATTTTCATTCCCAAAGGAAAACAGTTTTCTCCCAACCCTAGCACAGGAATCCCTTTCTGTTACAAAGCTATGCATCATCCTGAAAGATGGCCCACTACAAAAGCCAAAATTGCCTAGCATTTATTTCCAGCTCTCTATAGTCCCAGCATGCTCAAGGGGAACCACGATTTATCACAGTCCTGAGCCAGCTAAGCAACTTTCCTCACTGGAAATCCTGGCTGAGAATGTTGCACTGCAACTTCTCCTGTGCTGTCAAAGGCTCCTTCATAAAGGCACGCAAGCCTGAAAGACGCTTGCTTCCACCCCAACGGAGCTGTCCCACAGGAAAGCACAAGTATTTTATTTTAAAAGGTCACAAGTTCAGAGACTTCTGGCAAATTAAACCTCTGAAAGCATTCCTTCTGATTTCCTTTACCAACGTCTCCTTTTTAATTTAACATGGGAGGATTTCCAAAAGAGAAAACAAAAATTAAAATCTCCGAACAGCAGGCTAGCAAACTTGGAAACCAGTATTTCTCTTGGCAGAGATCTCTGTAGCGTACAGCCAGGTGCAAACTCTTAACACTCAGCGCAATAGTGTGCCAGCTTTTGTTTAAGATGATGCATTAATCGCTCCGGATAGTTAGAACAGAGCAGCCCTTATTGAGGTTGATGCAGTTAATATGAGAGAGTTTGCTTCCACGCCGGACAAGCAGTCTGCATCAACTACTCAGAATGTTTAACCCCACCACTCCCCAGCATGTGCAATGGGAAAGCATTTGTTTATTTATTCCTCCTTTGCCTAAAAAAAAAAAACCATCAAACAAAAAAAAAAAAAAAAAAGCAGTCTTGCAAGCTGTCTTCATTTTCAGAACAGTTCTTCCCCAGGAGAACAGTGCACATGCTGGTGTTTGCACTGCACAGTAACCTGCCCAGGGGGCTCTGGCATTCTCTCAATCCAAAGTTATTGAGTGCCCAGAGCATCTTCTTTTTAAAAATCATTTCTCTGCAAACCACCCCCTGGTCTTTTTCTTCCCACAGTGCCCTCAAGTAACTTCTTCCTCCTGCTTCTACTTCTTCCTACTTGTATCCTCTTCTTTCCCCTATTTTAAGCCAGAATTAGAATTCAGAGGAAAAAAAAAACAAAACTGCTATCTCTTATGTGGATTCAATACAAAAGTGTTTGCAACAGTTTAAAATCATATTCCATAAAACATGTTTACTCCAGTCCTTTAATGGAATGTCTTTCCTTTCTACATTTTTTCCCCCTCAAAGGCAACAAAGTAGAAAACAGTAACACTACTCCAAAGAATAAGCATCCAAGCAAAATGCAATACTGTGATTTGTTACAAGCAGGCTAGTCTCTTCAAGTCAAAATAGGTAGGGACAGCTGTCTTTCACCCTCATCACCATCAGCCCCAAGTTTACGCAAGTATATTAAAGCCACTTAACAGAAGAACTTGAAAAATATCACCCAACGTCTGTGTTTGAATTGATCTCCAGCCTCCAAACCAAGGCTAGGAGCAAAACTTTCACCCATTTGCCTGTCATGATTTCTTGCAGGAAAGCTCCATTCCAGCACCAAAAGATCAGTATAGTCCATAGATTTACCCTGATGACAGGAAGCTACAAAGCAGTTGGCCTCTGGACACATGGGAAACCACAGGAATTTTGAAGCGCCCATCAGGAACAGCGGCAATAGATTCATAGAAAAAGCAACCTTGGAAACAGGCATGCTCTGCCTGCCTGGAAAACTCCCTGCATCCCACTACTCCTCAGAGAGGATCTCACTGGCTGAAGCTTTGATTATGTAATGACAGGTTTTAGGTGCTGAATAGGATATGAACCTAGATTGAGGGCTATACTCTACAAGCTGATTCAGAAGAACCCTCTTTCTGTGGAGACAGAAGCATACTAAGTTAGCCTATGCTGTCAGCTCAAGGATCTTTTCTGAACTTGCAGCCAGTTGGCACAGCTCATGCCGACAGACTTATTTCAGTTCCTCTATGTAGTTTTAACACATTTTTGCTGGAAGGACTTTATCCTTGCCTGGCAGATTTCCTGCAGTGCAGTATAGCAACAAGCATGGAAAACAAATAGCAATATGAATCCAAACAGATGCCTCACATTTGTTTCAGCAGTATTCATGACTCAAACTCAGTTTCCAGTGGTGTTCACAACCTCTCTGTGTAGGTGATAGCTGAGCTCCCAAGAAGGAATGCCTCATGATTGACTACCTGAGCATGCGAGTCAGTACAAAATATTCAAGGAAGAAGCATTTGCACAAGTAACCTTGGCACCTCCAATTCTGTGGCCAGATGGATGCAACGGTCAGGTAACCCAAGGAGCAGACTCAATTGTCACTCAAGTGATAAGCCACGCCAGCTGTCTGTGACCAAAAGTGCAATCAAAGGATGTGGTCTGAACACATCCCTGAGATAATAATACATGCACCAGCTCCTGTTGTTCTAGAAGTGACTGCACCATGCCAGAATAGCACAAGGGAAAGCCAGCGTCCCATCTTGTCAACGAGAGCTATAGGCAAGGAGTGCTGGCTGCACATACAGGTGGGTTATTCTATGACTATTCATGCACTAGCAAAAGCCTGCAAGTTATTTCTAAGCATTTGCTGATGCTTCCCAACCTGACAGGTCTGAGTGCTAGAGATTTAGTTTTCAGGGCTGGCCACACTTTCATTAGGGCTCCTGCACTCTAACAATAAATAAATCAACAGATCAAAGTGAATTTCCAGCACATTCATTTTTCTTTCTTCTCATGCACTGACATGCAAGTCTGTTGTTGCTGAATCACCTGCAGATACAGGAACCGGTAAGAAAGTATTCTGAAATGTGCTGAGAAAGATTCATACCTTAAAGAAGAAAATCAGATTTCCTTGTGCAAAGTAACAACTGTGTCACAAAAGAGAAAAGCCTCAAAATAAGGCAGTAATCAGTGAAAGAAGAGAAAAAAAAAAATCATAAATGCACACTTTGGAAATAAGGCCAGATCATGAGCCAGTGCAGAACAGGAAACAAGTAACAACAGCAATAATTAAGAGAAAAGCATCAAGACTACCATATTAAGCTATTATGCTTCAATCTGGATCAGGCTGTTTCTCCTCAGTAGGAACAATCAGAAGTTTTCCATTGGCCAACCTTGAGGATATGCTGGCTTGAAGGCTCTACTGCAAACGAGTCCACACAGCAAAGGTGCCTACATCCAGCCTGCTGTCTGGCACTCCAGCAAGAGAGACTCAACAATTCACTTCTCAGTAAGCAGAAGTTTCCCGGCCCAAGGATCACATTTCATTTCAGAGTCTCAGTTTGTGGAATAACATCTAACACGGCCCACTTCTAAACTACAACAAACATTTCAAGAACGTCAAAACATTGTAGGAATCAGAGTTTGATGCCCTATTCAGACTTCTGCAGGAATCTGAACTAAGTTATCACACATAGCATTCCCACAGCACCCTCTCTTGGGAAGTTACCTGCAAGAGACAGCATTTACATTCAATGAATGCCTTTCCCTGGAAGGTGACAAAGCAGTAACAAACACACACTTCGGGCTTGAATTTATCCAAAGCTACAAGCATATACATGAGCTTACATAACGTTTGGCTTTAAGGAACAACGCATACTCTCTCAGCTGAATGCTGCCTTATTTTAACCGGGAACTGAAAAAAAATAAAAATAAAAATAAAAATCAGTGGCATGAGTAATACTGCCTATCATAATTAGGTTAAGAGAAAGACTTTTTCTTTGTAATGTTCCTAACTCTCCTACTACTGTTGGCTGCTTCCTCTCTCAAGATCTCCATGTTTTGCACACCTTCATGGCAGTCACTTCTGCTCAGTGATGTATGAAACCATTCCTGGCACACGGAGTGATGCAGAATGGCATTTTGAACTCAGAGCAGAAAATCCATGCCACAGGCAGCAAATCAGCTCCCTTTATGGGCTCGAGTGGTTAAACATCCATCTGTTCATAAAAGTACTACAAGAGGATGTCTGCTGTGTAATACTTCAGAGCAACTTACAGGGTTAAGGATGTTACTTCTCTGTAATGCAGCATGTAAAATCCAAGGGGTCAGCTTAACCCCTCCCATAAAGGAAGTTGAGTTATGTGATCAAACTTACATTCTGGCACGCTGCTATCTCCTCTAGATGACTACGCATGCCCCATTGCAGTGCTGACACAAGACAGCTTTGCCTATGCTTATCTAAATGGATCTCCACACAAGCTGTACACAGCTTGCAGTGCACTTCTTGGCCACGTTTCACATGTAGGTAGACAACAGATGAGCAGAAGGCACCATGGACACAAACAAATGTATTTTGATCGGGTTTGTTCACAAGTGTTAACTAGCTACCTACACCTGTCAACTGAGCATCTGACACCTTCCTAGTCTGTTCAATGGATCTGTTCAATCTCCAAGTTACACAGTTTAGTGGCACATAGGAGAAAAGCAAATAGTCGTTCAAAAGAGACCTCATATCATTTTTTCTGTAAGCCAACATGCTGGCAAGATGCCCTTGCCAAAACAAACAAGCAGAAATTAAAAACAGTAGAATCATAGAATACCCTGAGTTAGGAAGATCCCATGAGGATCATCAAGTCCAACTCCTGGCTCCACACAGAATCACCCAAAATTCAAATCCTATGTCTGAGAGCATAATCCAAATGCAGCTTGAACTCCAACAGGCTTGGGGCTGCAACCGCTGCCCCGGGGAGCCTGTTCCAGGGTCTGACCATCCTCTCCTGAAGAACATTTTCCTAACCCAAGCTGAACCTCCCACAATGCAGCTTCATGTTGCAGCAGACAGACAAGAAGTCTAGGACCCAGCTATCACCATTCCCTGCCAAAATCTACACTTTGTGGTGCACACAGCTCTCAACCATGGCGGAAGTGGAAACCAGGAATCAAAACCATCAACAGAAAAATGCATTTTATTTTCTGATCCTAAATGATAGTCTCCAAAAAGAGCATAGTGGCACTTGACAAAGGTGCTACTTGACAAGAGGCAGCACCTTTCCCCTCCCTCCCTACTTCACCTTCCCCAAGTGCATATGAAATGCTCCTCACTGGAAATACAGCATCATTTCTGCTGCCCTTTAAGAGAAGGAGATGGCAAGGTTCTGGGTAATGAAATCCAAGCGTGCCTTTGTCAATTAATTATGGAGAGAGCCGTACCACACAAGCCCCATTGCACACCCTCCATCATTTTTGCTGCTCGATATAACTTTAATTAATCTTTCCTTTGGCAATTTGAAGGAAGGGTGAGCACGCTGCAAACACCTACAGAGTATTAAATTGATTTCCTGTTTTACAGTCCCCTCTCCCTTCCTATTGGCCCAGCTATGATTTGTGGCCCTTCACTTGGCAGCATTTTATCCCTGCTAATATAATCCAAGCCTCATGCAACAACTACATCCAGAGAAGTAACACTTTGCGCAGTCGATTGCTTCAGCCCAGGCCCTGTCAGTACAAAGCACATTCACTCTTGCCCTTCCCTCCCCATACCACAAGAATTCAAATCAACCACTTTATATCCATATCTTCAGCATTTTAACTTACATCAATTGACAACATTTTTGTTCTAAGTAACTCAGCCATCCTGCTCCCTATGCTTTTCTGCCTGTCATTCATAGCAGCACACCTTAATTACCAAAGTGTAAGGCAAAACATATTCCACTAGCAAACATGACCTCCTGCCTGAGGTACCAGGCTGATCTTTTAACTTCAGATAACTAGATCTACAATCACAAGATAGAAACACCAAGCTCAGCTGAGCATCCCAACAGATACACCTACCTTCTAAGAGACACACCACCCCACCTTGGACTTGTAGGGCTGAAAGCAGGATTCTTGGCAGGAAATACACACTAGTCCACAAGGCAAGTCTGGGTTAGGAAAAGGACAGGCAAAGAATAGTTTCACTTTGCAACTACAGAACAAGCTCTTTTCAAAATCCCTCCTCTCCACCTTATAAGAGGCATACGCTCTGGTTTTCTGAGACATCTCAGCAGTCAAACATCTTCCAACACTTGTCAAGTAGCATTCAGAAATTCAAAAGACTCAGTAATTCCACATGCATTTGGTCAGAATTGACATTGTCTTGCAAGGAGCACACAACTCTTCTGGTCCAGACTCATGTGCAAAGGCCATCAGATTCTTGCTGAGCGCATACACCCAGAGAAAAAGAAAGACCCCAGCACATGCAGCCAGGCGCTCAAAGCTGCAGGGTGAGAAGCTCTGCCCAAAGGCTGCCCTTCTCATCTGGATCAAGAGCAAGTGGAAAGGTCCGACTGCTGTGTGATTCCACAAAGGGTGCTTTCAAGCTCACTGGAGAAGGCAGGAATGGGGCATAGAGTTAAGTCTCATAGACTTGTTTCCATTGTGACCTCAAGGGCAGGCATAGGGACTGTGTACCAGCAGTTTCTGACTCAGGTGTGACAGTGAGAGTTGCAGGATAGAGGCCAGGAACACAGTCCCCATTTCAAAGATGAATTGCTGTCCTGAAATTCAGATCCTTGTTCAGCGATACTTTCTTGGTACCGTGGGTCAGAAGACCTTAACTTAAAACACTGCACACCCCTCACCAGCTGTCCCACAAAACAAAGATTTGCTGAACCTTTCAGCCATCAGCTTCAGTCTTCTGGTAGGAATCAATCTAGGTCAGCTCTTCTCCTCAGGTAACTCTCACATCATGGGACTTGCCCTGGATTCATTCTTTCAAATGAAGTTGAGAAATGACAATCTTAGAGATGCAGATGAAAAATTAAAACTGCTACAATCTTAAACTTCACTTGGAGTAGTTCAACAGCTATGCGTTTTCTCCCCTTAAAGTCACTTTACCAGCCATGACTACAATGTAAAGTGAACCATCACAACTCATTTAAACTGTATCACTTGGGGATAGATGTTCTTCTTCAGGCGGTAGATTTTGTTGCAAAAACTGCCCTCTTTCCCTGATGCTTTAGGTGTTTTGACCTGGCTGGAGCCCCAAGCAATGCAGCTGGGGAACAGGTGATCCTAAGCAGGCATGCAGAAAATACACACAAATGCACACACACAAAAAAGGCTCATCACAAAAATAAAAAATGAACAGGAACAGAACCATTAGCTAAGCTATATCCTGAAAAAAAGAAGGTAAAACTTTGGCCCGTTTGGAGCAAACTTAAAGACAGGCCAACAATTTCTAACCACAGTGCTGGATGAAAGAGGGTAGTTCATGATAGATCCCATCTATTCACAGGCTGGACAAGAAAAGCAAACACTGGCTCATTTTACTCATTGTTCTTTATCCACCAGCACCAGGAGAGGAGTATTGCAGCCCTGCTGGAAAAAAAAGCAAAGAAGCAGACAGAAGGTTGGAAAGAAATGGGAACTACTTATAGAGGACAGCTAATTTGAACTGCTTACGGACTTCCACTCTGAGCCTGGGGATGGAAGGGTGGCAGGGAGTTGGTTTCAGCCATTAAAAGTACAACGTGAGAATCCATTAATTTTCCATGAAACAATGTCATCATAGAAGCGAGACAAATCTGATCAGTCATGCAAATGTGCTGATGTTAAATTCTCAGGCCTGGGCGGGGAATTTTGGTTGCCAAAAACACAACAATGAAGAAATCAGAGTGAGATTAGCAGCCAGAGAATGGCATTGTGGGAGCATGGGATATATACCCCAAATCACCCCCTGACTATACTAGAGCTTATTTCCTAAGCCACACATAGGTGCCTGAGCAGAACAGACAAAAAAGAAAAAGAAAAAACAAAATAAAAGCTGTTCTTGTATGAGATCTCAGGAAATGGGCAAATGCCACATTCCAAATGCCAACCAGGAAGGACCTTCACAGAGCACTGAACTCACTCCAGGGAGTGGAAGGCTTGGCACCCCCACAGGGCTGGGATTCTTGCGAGCTATGAAATCGCAGTGTCAAGAAAAAGCAAGCGGTAATAACAGACAAAACAAGTGACTGCATATTATAGCTTAACCCAACAGAACAACAAACACAAGTTTAAAAGAGAAATCCAGCAAGCAAGTTGGCTGCATAAGACACCAGCACCATCCCAGGCACGTGCCGAGCTAAGATACAGTATGAAACATGGTACTCACGCTGCACTAATAAGGGGCAAGCCACAAGAAAAATACTTCTTCCCAACAACAACAATCCATAAGAAGAGACCAACAGATTTTATCTCCTTTCCTCCCTTCTCCCTTTAAAATGAAACTGCACAAACACCCCTCAGAGGAAGATACCATGCACAGAAAGTCGTAGCAGCACCCCAAGCAGGTAGAGTAGAAACTGCTCACCCTGACAGCAGAGCACAGCCCTTCCTCACGAAGAATCAAGCCACTATCCTGGACTGGCTTCCACACAAGTATTTAAGGGTTAAAAAATATGCAAAGTGAAGCGCTCCACCCCCTGCAACACGCAAAACATTACTAGAGCAATGCATGTGACAAAGATGCTGCCCGATAAGTCTCACCACTAGCAAAAACAGTTCAAAGAAGCACGTGAACAAAACAAGAAGGAGAGCTCAAAGCCCAGGAGATGTTTCACCTAGATTTGCACGCAACCCAGAACATCAACATTTGCCAGAGAGAAGACATCAAACAACTGTTGAGTTCACTTCTTAAGTTTAAGAAGTGCAACATTGTAACATGATGGAAAGCGCAACAATGATAGCAAAGTAGCAAGGTACTAGCCTGCAGCAGGCCAGGACTGTTCAAATGCAACAGCTGTGGACACAGAAACAAAGGAAAGAAGTTGCTTACCTTCAGAAGGCCTCAGGTACACAGGAATCTCTAAAGAAATACCCTCGCCTCCACTGCCAACCCTTACATGAGCTCTGTAAGGGGTAGTTCCTGGCTCCATCCCCTCCAGTCACTCAGGTACGTCACACGCACCTTAGCTCCCCCGGGTTGGCCCTGCCTTCCCACCAGGTGCTCAATCACTGCTTCAGGCCGTGACTCAGCATTTCTGCTACAAGAACACATTGTTTCTACATTTGGACACATTTACCACCTGTGCTGCAGTGAATTCTAGGCACCTGTTTGCAGATCCTTTGTTTCAGCCCCAAGCTGAGCTAGAGGAGGAGAGGGGAACCCTCTCTGTGCTGCCAACACCAATGTCAGAAAGGTCAGACTGCTTAGTGCAGCTCCATGGCTTGCTGCAGGGGCATGCTGCCCACCCCTAACACAACTTAGTCAGGGCTCACAGCACAGCAGTGGCAGCAAGTGGCCAACATTTGCAAGACTGTGGCCCAGGAAGCTCTGCACAGCTTACACTTGAGATGAGGGACAGGAAAGAATAAAGTCCAGCGATCACAATTAAGAAAAAAAAATAAAAATTAAAAAAAAAAAAAAGAGAGAGAGAAAAAAAAACCAACACCAGCAAAACTATGAAGGATATGAAGGAACACAGTTCTCTTGCAACTGTCTGGTGACACTCTAACCACCAAAGCCTAATGCCTTTGAAAACTGAGGCACCTGTAGGTAATTCAACATATGCCTAGGCTGCCCACCGCCCTCTGGTGCAGAACCGTTCCCTAACCCCCAGCTGCCCCTCCCCTGACACAGCTCCATGCCGTTCCCTCGGGCCCTGTCGCTGTCACACAGAGCAGAGCTCAGCGCTGCCCCTCCACTCCCTGTGAGGAGCTGCAGCCGCCATGAGGGCTCCCCTCAGCTCCTTTGCTCTGGGCCGAGCAAACCCAGGGAACTCAGTCACTCCTCACACACCTTGCCCTCCAGACCCTTCACCATCTTTGTAGCCATCCTTTGGATGCTCTCTGATAGCTTTCTGTCCTTCTCATGTCCTTCTCACCCAGTGCTGGAGACGAGGCACAACTGTCAGCAACATACCCATAAACAAATGCTTTGCTGTACAAACATTCCTGTGTGGCACATCAAATTAGTGTTGCCACTGTAGCAGTGATTCATACCCTGCCATGGCCTTGCTTTGGATGGTTCCTTCTGATGCTCCAAAACCTATTTCATTGTCAGTCAGCCCTAAAAGCACTCATCCCAGAGTTCTTCTTTTACTGCATTTGTGAGCCCCAGTGCCACAAACTCTCCCATTCTTGTCTTCCAGTGTTACTGCCTCACAGCTGAACTCAGCCACCCAAACAACCAGAACAAACGTCACTGCAGTTTCAGCAGCTATCACCTTGGTCTATTCCATAACAGCTGGCACATATAAAGTCAATGCTCTTTATATTCAAAGCCATTTTGTCCTGTTTCAGCCACATACCCCACAGTGAGCACAAAGGACTCACTGTGTCCTTTAGTAGTGAGTAAAGGACTACTCTGCCCTGGTAAGGCCTCATCTGGAGTACTGTGTCCAATTCTGGGCTCCCCAGTACAAAGAAGACAGGGATCTCTTGGAAAGAGTCCAGTGGAGGGCCACAAAGATGGTGAAGGGCCTGGAGCATCTCCCCTATGAAGAAAGGCTAAGTGAACTGGGTCTGTTTAGCCTTGAGAAAAGAAGACTGAGAGGGAACCTGATCCAGGTCTATAAATATCTAAAGTGTGGGGGGCAAAGTGGCGAGGCCAGACTCTTTTCAGCGGTGTGTGGAGACAGGACAAGGGGAAATGGCCAGAAACTGGAACATAGGAAGTTCCGCACCAATGTGTGCAAGAACTTCCTTACGGTGAAGGTGACGGAGCACTGGAACAGGCTGCCCAGGGAGGTTGTGGAGTCTCCTTCTCTGGAGATATTCAAGACCCGCCTGGACGCCCACCTGTGAGACCTGGTGTAGGGAACCTGCTTTGGCAGGGGGGTTGGACTCGATGATCTCTGGAGGTCCCTTCCAACCCCTACGATTCTGTGATTCTGATTCTGTAGCAGCACAATCCTCCCAGTGTACAGAACTCCACCAGTTCAGAGGCCGTCACGGCTCCAGTTAGAGGCATCACTTTTGGGTGCACTTTCTCCCCATATGAAATTCCTATCAGGATTCAAAAGCCACAGCAGTTCTGCTTTCTTCAACAAGGACTCATGTCCCTCTAATTACTAATCACTGCACCAGCAGTGAGGAATCGGGAATGCAACGAAGGAGCAAGTGTTATTACATCCATTCATCTTATTTATGCAGTAGGTGCTGGTGAGAAGTTGGTCTTTATCAATATACATCCTGTAATGTTTGGTTCTGTTTCACTTCATATGTGGGTGAGGACGTGCTTGCCACTCACCAAGCAAGCCAGATGCACCCTTCACTTGCTCAAACATAAATTACAAAAGCCTGCTCAAGAACATGCATCTGTTTCACGTATGGCTCATACAGTTAATTTAAACAGTTTCCATATGTTGCCCCAAAACTGTGACCGAATGCCACTTACACATAAATGGGGAGATTGTCTGGATTCCACAGGGAAAGGTTTCATCATGCAGCTCTGAGCAACAGCTCCTTTGTTCCTAGGTCTGCCTGGGCTCCCCCAGTGCCTTCTCCTTGGAATGCTGCTGACTGGTCTAAATGCTGCCTCCTGCTGGGGTTCCACTCCTGCAGCATCACGCTTGCAGTTCACAGATAGAAGACCTTGGGAAAGATCTGTAATGAACACCTGAGCATGCAAAGAAGGTCTGCCAAGTCACACAGTGCAACCACCCCCTCTTCCTTGTTCCACAGAAGTGAGTTACTCTTAGGATAGGAGTGACTTTTGTCCAGTTGTCATCCAGAAGTTACCACAGATATGAGGCTGTAGCTGCTAGAACTCCCCGAAGCACAAACGATGCTCTGGTACCCTATGTATCTTAGAAATGTATGCTTCAATATTTTGCTGTACATCTGAAATTGCCTTCTCACTTTTATTTCATCCATCATGGCTTCCCACTCTGTTCCATTCTGGCAACAGCATATTCCATCTAGACCACATTCAAACTAACAGTCTGTAGTCAGGTGGATCAGAAGCCTGAGCAGATAGGCAAGGACTTCACCCAGGGTTACTCCTCTTCTAAAAGTAGATCTGGTCAGGGAAGCAGGCAATAAATATCTCCATTTGGAAATGCAGGGGAGGCCATCAGAAGAATTTAAAAAAAAATCGGAAGGGAAAAGAACATAGATGACAATATTTTGTTTGTTAATAAAGGCATGTTACACATGCACGCTAAGAAAAGTGCACTGCAGAATTTGCATCCACTGGAATAAGGCACTGCACTGTAAAGTGCGTCACGTTTCTCTAGACAAAGCTCAGTGAATCAGGCATTAAATACATATCCCAAAGAGTCATCCAAAGGAATGTTTCTTAGGATGTTCTGAAGAAGCAACACATTTTTTTCCCACAGAATTCAAAGAAGAGCTGAACGTCCCAGTTCTTCAGCCCGGTGCTCCATACACAAAACACAGCATCTGCTGTTGGCCAGCACTCAGGTACTACAGTTACACTCCCTCTCAAGGCTGAAGAGTGTCAAGGCTTTGTCACTTCAAAAGGGAGTCATGCTACAGAAGACCAAGCAACCTCAGTTCATTTGCACACTGTGCTGCTCCCACTGCCCAAGGCAAGGAGATTCATCAAAACTATCCTACTCCTACACCTAGTGGCCATCCTGAAACATCTCCTCTCTTTTAGGGGGAAATTGTCAGGGATGACACACAGTTAACTGAAAGTCCTCTTCAAATCTGGCATAGGTTGAAGCACATGAAAAATTACTCATGCAATTGATTCACATGGTTTCTGTAATTCATAAATTCCTTTGCATAAAGGGGAGTCATCAGATTTGCACTTAACCCATCCAGACAGCTGCAGATCTCCATAGGCACTAAGTGCCTGGAGGCAGAAACCACTCCTCATATAATCCTGTTAAGCAACTGAAATGAATGAAAAAGCTGTGTGATTCAGCATGCTACAGACAGTCACCTCTACTCTCTCCAACAGTAACAGGGCCCTCTTCAGTTCAGCCTCTTGCCTTTGGCCCAAGTTATAGGAATATTTCTTATACTGATCTCTGCAGAAAGCCTGGGTTGTGATGGCCACCCTCAGGAAGTGCTAGGAACAAACTCAGGCTGTGCATTACAGTCTGTCTCATCCAGCAAACTTTTGAGGATATTCCTGAAGAACACTCCAGGAATGGAAATCAGTGCACTGGAGATTCTGTATAGAGGTAAATTAACTCATGGCCATTTGAAAAGGCAAGGTAGAATTAATAAATATATGATTATTCACAGACCAAGATCCAGACTAGAATCAAAGGCTCCGAAGACAGAAGGATCTCAGGAGGAAACTGTTGACCATTTGAAGGCCCTTCATGATAAACTACATAGTATCGCATCACAACAGTTGTCAAGAACCAGCATAAAACCACAGCATTAAGGAACTTGAAGGAGCTATTGTTATTCCTTCATATCCTTGGAAATAGAAGAAAGAGAAGCCATCCTAACATAGCTCCACTTCCTTATGCAGTGAAACTTTCTAAAGCCATCCAGCACAAAATAACATTAAACAAGGCTTGTGCTTCATGCATATGCAAATATGGTCTACCTTCCACACCCCCAGTAAACTGGTAAGGCGCTCTTGTTAGTGATTTCCAGTCCTGTTTGATCACTAACAAATAAAGTCTATAATTTCATGAAAATTGAAGGATCTCTCCATGACAGTTAGCTACAGCCATGACAGCCCAGCCAAGTGATCACAACAGGACAAGCACAAGCAAAACAAAAATACCATTTCACTCTGAATGCAGCCTGCATTCTCTCCCTTTCCTCTTTAGCAGCCACTTGGTTCTGTGGCCACTCCTGGGCTACCACAAGTACTCACAAAACTGGGAAGCAATACCAGTCAAAGAAATCAGTCTGTGTGGAAACCAACTTGATAAAAAACCTCTCAACCAGATCAGACTCTGATTGCATTCTCTCCCCAAAGCTCAGTCATATAGGGAGAAGGAAGGAGGAAGGTGGGAGGAAAGACAGCAGCAGCCAAGACTTAAACCAGAATAAAGTGGCCACAACTGCAGCATAACTGGACACAGCTGACTTACAGAACAGCTGCTGAGCCCTTCCTCGCCAGAGGATGGCCTCCTGCTGCTGCTTGCCCATCCGTCCCTTTCCAGCCTTGTCCTGAAAACAAAGAATCACCTGAAGTCACTCACCCCAGGCCTTCACAAAAATTCACAAGGTTACATGAAATACACAACCTCAAGCAGGCACTGCTTCTGCTGGCCATCCCTCTCTGAAAGACCCCAGCTGAGCCCTGTACATTAGCGTGGTGCATTATGTGTCAGAGCTCAGCTTCCTCCTTTGTGGTAGCAAGCACTTGGCACTTTCGCAAGTAATCTATATGCTCCCATGTCAAACACACAGAAAACCACAAAGGTATTAAGAATCTTTGAAAAGACTGGTGCCACAGCTCACTTAAGATTGTGCAGGAACACTGATGCAGAGCATCAATATGCACTCTGCCATGGTGCCACTCAGCTGTCTGAAAGACATAGGCTTTTTCATCCTTGCTCACTGTGCACCTCCCTGGCTCTGCAAGAGAAGAGAAAGGATTCCTGTCATCATCAGTCTGCTTCACCCCAGAGTTGGATCTATTCCAGCAGCAGCGTAATGCAATCGTATAATTAGTGACTATCACTACACATAAGCAGGGCTGGATTGAATGTGCAAAAGCAACTTCAATTTTGACATTTCCCAGCCTTAATGAATTGTCTTTACAATGCAAACAACTTCTTCCCCTGACAAGATGTTTGTGCCCTCTGGATAGCAAATAGTCTTGTGTCAGGAGTGTGCCTGTCTTTGAAGTGGGAGGTTGCAGTTTGACAAAAGCAGAGGGCAAAGGGGAGAAGAGACAGAGCTGCTATGAGACAGTTGCCAGAATTTAATACTGCCAGTAAGGTCTCTCTGCATTAGCCTTGTTTTGAGGCAGAAAAGCCATTTTTTGGCTCAGAATCTAAAAAAAATTCCCAGCCCCAGGCAGACCAGTGTCAGGAAAAACTCCAGCCCCGAAAAATGCAAACTGGTTCCAGTTTCCTACAGCTGTGAGACTTTGTCAGAGGAACTCCTGGGTATCTACAGAAGGCAGGGCTACCAGTCCCACTGGAAAAACAAAAATATAGGTAACAAAAAGAATGAGGTTCATTTATTGCAGAAGGACATTTTTACTGTGCTTGATCAGAAAAGACATAGCACCCCAGGCATTTGCTCCAGCAGCTGCTGGTCTGCATCAAATCAAAGAATCGTTAAAGTCAGAAGGGACCTTTAAAAGTCATCTGATTCAACTCCCCTGCAATGAACAGGAACACCTACAGCACGACGAGGTTGCTGAGAGTCCCATCCAACCTGGCCTTGAATGTCTCCAGCAATAGGGTATCTACCACCTCTCTGGGCAACCCGTGCCAGTGTTTCACTACATTTATTGCAAAAAAACCCTTTTTTCTTATATTCAATATGAATCTCTCCTCTTTTAGTTTGAAACCATTTCCCCTTGTCCTATTACATAGACTCTGCTGAAGAGTATTTCCTCTTCTTTCTTACAGCCCCTCACATAGGCTTCAGAGGGCCCTTCCAACCTCAATCAGTCCAGACATAGTGTTTGTCCACACAACCAATTTACTGACAACTGTGCATAGGCTAGAGATGCTAGAGATGCCAGAGGTAATCTCCAAGATTTTGAGTGGTCACTGCCTGCATGTTAACAATGTTATCTTCAGTTGCACAAAGTCAGTTTCCAACAAAATGTGGTTTAGCAATGAAGAAAACGTGCAGAAGCAATATCCAATGCCTATTGTGCAGTGTCTACTGAGCGTCCGGTATGCACAGTCCTGAGGCACCAGCACCCAGGGGGTGCTGGGATGGGCAGGTTCTCCATCTTGCCCTTAGCAAACAAAGCAAGGCCTGTTAGCAGTGCCTCTTGCTTGGCCCCTGCACAGCCACAGCTCAGAGGGATACTGTCAGATCCTCTGCAAAATGGCCACCCAGACTGAGCTGGTTCATGGGATGGGAAGGCAGAGTGAAAATGGCTACAATACCACTGTCACCACCAGCTGCTGCGCTGGGGAGATCATCCCAAGGAGGGCGTTGCTTCTCTTTGCAGTGGGCTGTGAAGCAGGGCCTTCCCTCTTCTTTATGTCTCTGCATGCTGCCCACCCTCTTTTTCCTTCTGGTCGCAGGTCATCACCTGTCACCAGCGGTGAGTCCCATCAATGCAGCTCCGTGTGAGAAGACTCCCTCCTATGTCAGTGGAGACAACTTTCAGGGTCAGCCTTCTCGTGAGCTGATCTCACAGCTCATCAGACTTGAGCAGCACCTTGGCATGGGTGGCTGGCTTTGAGCCAGCAGTGTGCTCAGGTGGCCAACTGCATCTTGGCTTGTATCAAAAATAGTGCAGCCAGCAGGAGCAGGGAAGTGACTGTCCCTCTGTACTAGGCACTGGAAAGGCTGCACCTCAAGTATGCGTTCACTCACTATAAGAAAGACACCAAGGCCCTGGAGCATGTCCAAAGAAATGCAACAAAGCTGGTGAAGGGTCTGGAACACACATCTTATGGGGAAGAGCTGAGGGATCTGGGATTGCTCAGTCTGGAGGAGGCTCAGAGGAGACCTTATCACTCTTTACAACTCCCTGAGAGGAGGTTGTAGCAAAGTGGTGGTCAGCCTCTCCTCCCAGGTAAACAATGAATGATAGGAAGAAAGGTAATGGCCTTAAGTTGTACCAGGGGATGTTCAGGTCAGATATTATGAAGAAATGCTCTGAAAGAGAAAAGAAGAGTGGTAATGCATTGGAATAGACTGCCCAGGGAAGCGGTGGGGTCACCATCCCTGGAGGAGTTCAAAGAATGTGGAAATGTGGCACTGACAGATGTAGTTTAGCAGACATGGTGGTGACAAGTTGACGGTTGAACCATAAGGTCTTAGCGGTCTTTTCCAATTTTAATGATTCTATGCTCTCTGTCTCAGGGACCATAGAATCTACTAGAGTTCAGGAAACTAATTTTTAGAGAACATACCATTCTTGTTACCCTGCTTTTCCATACTTCCTTTGGCTTACAGTTACCAGCTGGGAAACTACTGAACATAAAAAAACACAGGTCATTCTTTATGGCAGGAAAGCTTCCCCAATCCCCCCCATCACTAGTAGTAAGAAGCTGGCTTTATTCTGACCCAGCTCAGAGAGTGACAATAACAGGCTGAATTGCTCTTGCCAAACTCCATAGCAGCACAAATGGTTTCAGAAATGAAGGAGGTGTTCAGAAGGGTTTGCTCTGCAAGGCCCAACTTCCAGGCAGTGACAGGGCAAGAGAGAAAATGCAAGACTGAAATCAACCCCCAGACACATTCAGCTTGTTCAAAGCTTCCAGCAGGGGGATTTAGCCAAAGCTTAAAGCAGTTCTCTGCGACTCTTTGTCACAGGAGTGTAGGTATAAACAAACAGGAGCTGAGACAAAGGGAGTCAACACAGATTTTATTAGTAAAAAGTTAATCGGCTTAAAGTGTGCAACTAAATAAGCAAAGCTTACATTAAAGTGACCCAGCAAGAAAAAGATGCCATGGAAATAAAGTTATAGGAAATACAATATAGTCTCTATGTTCTTTTGTAATCCAATGTAATAAATATTCATGACTCCGGGTTAATGGGGTACCCAGCTCGCAGCCATCACAATAGTTTTTTGTTTATTCTCAAGACCATGAACTTTGGAACCATGAACCTGAACTTCAGGACTTTGCATTCATGTACGTTAGGAAAATGTGGGGTAAAGCAGGGGACTGGAGACAAAGCCAGGCTTGTGACAGTGTAAAGGAGGTTGCTGGCAGGTTTTTGATAATATGTAACAAGGAGCCCAGAACACACTGGACTTCTGGTTTATCTGTCACATTCTCTTCATCATCAGTAGCAGAAGAATGAGAGAAGTGGCACCACCTGCAGCACAGCCCCATCATTCTCCTCCAGTCTTTCCAAGACAGGGCTGATTCCTGAGTTTCTCTCTCCAGAAGAAATATCCTCAGGTCAGCCCTCAAGGAAGCAGTGGCTGCCTGCACCACACAGCAGCATCACAGGGCAGGGAGGTCCACTCCCAGTGCACAAAGGACAGGTCCTCCTAAACACAGTCCCTTTAGCCTTCATATTGATTGAAAGAACATTCTAGCACCCTGTAGGGACTGGTGACCAAGCTCCAGCCAAGCATTTACACTGGATAGCAAATATCCTTTCAAAGCCTCCCTAGCCATTAGTTGCAAGTTTGATGATACCTTCTGCTGATACTAACACTGCCAGCTTCCCCAGTTTTGCAAGACGGCTTCCAACTCCACTTTTTCCTCCAAAGACAGCCCTTTCCCACAGGCACACATAGACTTTCTATCACTTAATTCAGCTGAAATCTTCCTTTTCCACACATAGACAAAATACCCAAGAGACTAGGAATTATTCTGGGCCAGGAGAAAGCCTGCAAGTCCCTAGAGCGTCCTGGACAAGTTCTACCCAAGGCACAAATTCTGGATAAGCAGCATATATTTCAGAACAGATGGAAGAAAACACACAAAAGATAGAAATTCTTTTTCACGGGCTACTTGCACCTTGTCAGATTCTCACATAAAAGTCAGAAATACCAGTCACACAGCGGTCTGGGGACTTCTATTCAAAAGAGTAAGATTGATAAATTAATAGTAACTGCTCTTCATGCATCTTCTTTTAGGCCAACCTCGTTGGCAAATCTTGCCACAGTGAGTGTTATTTCTCCCTTCAGAGGTCCTCATTCTGATCCACTGAACCTGAACAGCAGTAGGGGTAGGCAAAATGAAGGCCAACCACTTCTTCAGAATATGGCTTCTTGTAACTGTGAAAGCTAAAAAATTAGCAGGAGAAGTACAAGTATACTTTTGGAAGGGAAACTATCTCTCTAGCTAGTTACTGCAAAGATTCAGCTCAGGAATCAGAGAGGTAGCTGTGATGTATGCAGGCACAGCAAAAGCATCAGGACTCAGCAGTCAAAAGTGCCTATGAGAAGAAGAGCAGGCATGCTTAATGGTTTGAAGGTCTCTATTTCACATGCAGTTGCAAACTCCATGGCAAACACATTATACCTTTTCCAGGAGATTAATAATTGTACAATGTAAAAAGAGAGCAAAAGGATAGAAAATGCTCTTTGGTGTCAAGAAAAAAAAAGAGGACAGCCAGGAGGTCTTAGTCCTGATGCCAGTATCCCATTACTAAACAACAGTTTACCTTAACAACAAAGCTTTCCAAGAAAAAGGCAGAGCCTTGGCAACTTCAGCAGAGGCCTTAGGAGATCCCAGCCTAGGAAACAGAAAAAGAAGAAAAAAACCACCAAAACACCAGCATATCACATATCAACTTGTTACTGAAGCATGACAAAGAAGAGAATATATTGCAGAAGAGGCCAAAGAGGGGAAAAACAGAAATCAATAGGATCTAACAGAGCGTGACGGAAAATCACTTCCCCCATAAAAAGAGGTTACTTGCCAGGTTAATGAATCTTTTCTGTTCTGTACTTAGACACCCAGGAAATGGAAAGGGTCATAGGAGCAATGTGGGTGGGAATGCAATTCCTAGAACATGCTTTCAAGAACAATCAAAGGTTAGAGATTAAATCCAGGCAGTGTTCAACCGCACAACACACCAGCAGCTTAATATACAAGGGCCAGCTGCAGCTCCGAATATCATTGAGTAGAACACACTTCCAATATCAACATCACTACAAACAACAGGCTTCCCTTCCACTGCAAAAGCAACCCCAGAGGGTAAGCACCAAGAACTGGAGTGCCTCTGCCTTCCCAGGTCAGTAGCATCAGCAGGTAAAAACCAAACTGGACTGCAGGTTTCTAATCAGAGTAACTGCAACAGCACTATGAAAAGCAGCCCACACTCAAACTCACACTGTACAAATAACTCAGAAAATTCTTGGCCCAGCAGCCAAAACTTCTTAAAACTCACTTTTAGTGAAAGATCTGCCTTTCTCTTGTCAAGAATGCACCGGCATCAGATAAACCAACACAGAAGTATATGGACAACGGCAGAGTACAAGACCTGGTGGCCACAGAAATCTAAATTAGGACTCTAAAATATCGAAAGTCTTGATTCTGCAAAGCAAGGTGCATCCAACTTTGAGCTGCGATTTCTACTTCCTGAAGCCCTACTAACAGGCTCCATGGATCAACTGAAGAACTTTTCTGTTTTATCACCCCACTGTCCTCACCTAGCTTGTGGTAACTATAATAGCCACCCAAGGAATAGTCCTACTTAGCCTCAAGACACTCAGTAAGGGAAATGTAGGTCCATGATTTCCAGCCATCTCAAGATCCCCTGTCTCATAGGTCACTATATTAAGTTCCCCCACTTCCTACTGGCTTCTTGGCTTGGCAGAATCATTTACCAACTGCTGCTTCTCAGTCTGGGGTTCCTTGAGTCCAGCAAAGATCAGATTTATTTGTCCTGCAGCTACACAGGCTTTTTCTGCAGCCTCATTTTCTATGCTTTACCCAACTTCTATAACAGTCATGGGCACTGCACCCAAAACTCTCCTTTGTTACCTACATTTGGTGCAGCCTCAGGCGCAGAGTTCCGGAGCTGCACATAATTCAAGTCCCCCTTTCATGCTCAAGGAGCTCCATTACAAGCCCCAGAGCAGACTTGATTCTGTCATTTCTGCAAGAGGGAGCTTTGACTTGGCAAATCTAGTGCATCTATTTTTATACCTGGGGAAATATAAAGCAAAACCGATCAACAAATGCCTTCATCACACAGCCCCCTGCCAACATACACACTACTGCAGGCAGTCCTCTCCTTCCAAAGCAGGCATGTGCCGCTAGAGCAGTGATCATCTCCTCCATTATGTCTATCCAATGCTAGTGGAAGGCAGGGTACATTTTGCACATAAACCTCTCTTCTCCAGATTCTGTTCTCTGAAAGCAACAAGCCCTCAGCAGGTCTGACCTGAAATCTTGAAATTCAGCATGCAAAATAGTAACCAAAACAGCAAACTTTGGCAAAGTTCAAAGCAAATGAAAACGTTGATTAGGCAATGCTACTTTTGCAGGCAATGCTATCTAAATTCAAAGTTGTGCTAACGAGGCATGGGAGACTGGCAACACCCACAGCTATGACATGAGAACTGGAGAAAGGTAATTCTCAGTGTTGTCCAGGACTGCATCAATCTGTTCAGTAAGTAGGCAAAAGCACTCAGCATTACTCCACAACTAATTCTGAACAAATTGAGGCAAAATACGAAGTTTGCTTGAACTTCTAAGACTGGGATGGTTTGCTCTCAAAGTTGTTTGGGATTTGTGGACTGGGAGGTGAAACAGATGCTTTTTTGCTTGGATGCTGCTATTTGCTTGAATGCAAAATGCCTTGAGAGGTCATGAATTTTTGTTTGGGTCTAAAGCTGAACTGATTCAAGAATCAACAGCAGCTGCTCCTCTCTGACAATTTGTATTGGTCAAACCAGAGAGTGATTTACCATTGGGTTTAAAGTGGATTTCCTTCTCAACACACAGTTAACAGTTTCTTTTCATTCCAAGCTGAGCTGACACAGACTGGCTGAGAAGGAGCAATCAGACATTGACAGTTGTTTAATCAAATGCTTCTTTGCACATTTAAGCAGTTTCTATTGACTGGAACCTTCCTGCTCAGGAAGTGCTAGCGAGGATCTGAACATCAAAGTATACATGCCTGTTGAGATCAGCATTTTTGGGGAGCTCAGCTATAACAAAGGGGATAAAAAGCAGAAGCCCTAAGTATCTGAATCAGAACAATAACAGTTTCTAATCAATCATCCATCCTTTCTGAGCAGCGTAAGCACATTTCAGCACTAGGTGAAAGCAGTTTTGTTGCAGGTTTGTATCTGCAATATTCATGATTCAGGACAAGAAGGCCTTTCACTGTCAGAAGTGCCTCCTTTCTTCCAAGGTTGCCTGTCTCTGAAAAGAGCAAACAAACAAGCTCCTCATCAGGTCAGTGTTCTCGCCAGTCCCAGCACCATTATTTGGTACAGACAGGTCTGGACTCGGATTCACAGGAGCCAGCCCATTTCCCTCCGGTCTCCTGGGGGAAGGGAGATTGGTAAAACAACCACATATGACAGCAAACGGTTTTTTCCACAGAACCAGTTCATTAAGTGCAACACAGCAGGCAAATGCACAACATAGCACAAGGCTGCTGCACAGATTACTGAGGATGTAAGAACCTACAGACAACTGGGAGAAAGGCAGGAGTTAATGCTGGGACAGGAGAGAAGAGAAAGGGCACCCCACACAGACTGAGGAAGAAAGCATCTCGGAACATCTGAGACAGGAGAGAAAGATTTGAGCAACTACTTCTGGCAGGAACTTAAGAGAGAAGGGAGCTTTCGGGAGAAGGAAGAACACCAGAAATGAAGCTGTAGGAAACAGAGTGAAGCAGACAGAGAGCACGTGGGTCTCTGCAGCTAAGGCAACAAGGAGAGGGGAGAAAAAAGAAAACAGACGTACTAGAGAAAGGGCTCCAGAAAATCTAACACATAGGCACATTGTGCCTGCAATTTCCCAAACAGGAATGTATGAGTCTGAACTGACTACAGTGGGAATTTGTAGTTATATGAGCCTCCTCATTCAGACTGGGGCAGCAGCTGCTCACCTGGGAAACACCCATGGGCACAGTTTTAGCAGTGAGAAAGAAGTGGCTTATTGAAAAGATGCAGCTAGCTCTAGGGTGAGCCATTCAGCAAGGCATAAACACTACACAGGAGGAGAATGAAAACTCCAATCAGGACTGTGAAGGTAAAATATAATTATACGAGTGGGAAGTACCTTAAAGCCAAACTCTCTGCTCTGTGAGCTTTTGAAGCCTGAAGGATACACAGCATAGCTTTCTAAATTCCTTTGGCTGGGGCTCCTTGACTTACTAATCTCATGCTACAGAACACCTGAGGAATGAGCTATCCTCACTGATCAAGCCTGCACAGGTTATGGTCAAGGGCATGCACCTGTGAACTGCACTAAGACTATAAAGCTCAATAAAAGCTCTAAAAGTTCTTTACAAAGAAGTGTCCATGACAACCAAAACACTTCTTCCCCACTCAACCAGCTTTCCTTCTGGAAATACAACTCCCACTTACAAAGTTTACCCATCCCTTGTCCTGC
Organism: Pavo muticus; assembly: GCA_016647715.1. Taxonomy (NCBI): domain Eukaryota; kingdom Metazoa; phylum Chordata; class Aves; order Galliformes; family Phasianidae; genus Pavo; species Pavo muticus. Next base: position 80,924 of record JACDJE010000460.1, read on the forward strand.
CCACTGCTAAATATTGAGTTGTATGTATAGTACTGAGAGTTAAATCTCACTCAGGACAAGTAGATTCAACACATCCCAAGAAGTGTCAAAGATCAAGCATGGCTTTTTAGACACCAAGGAGACAGCTTAATGTTAGAAGGACTCCAAACACAGACTTTAAATGTTTCTGTGCCCAAAAATCAGAATATTTTCTCTCAAGTTCACCACACTAATATATTCTGTATCTGGGAATTTCAATCAAGAAAATGATAGGTGGTTAATTTTACTTCAAGCTGTAACCATCAGCTTGTGTTTGGCTAGAATTATAACAAAAGTCACCGTTTACCTTTCCTTTAAGGCAGAAGTTTCTACTGCAGCTCTACTCCACTGCAAAATACAGCCTCCCCAACTGCAAACAGCAACAACACTGAATGCACATAAAGACAGAATGTCCCCAGTAGTCTTCATCCACCTGTTTTCCCTTTAATAGCTGTCACCTCCCCAAAGCAGGTAAATTAATAGTCTGTTCTCTCATTCTTTCTCAGACCACCCAAAAAGACTCAGTCAACATCCTCCTTGAGGACTTAACCCTTGCTATGACCTACTGGAGAAAAAAAATATAAGGGGAACAATTGCTTGAGAGAGCTTGTTGCTTTGTCTGTAAACATTCTACCAGCACTGAGGAGCCCACAGGTTGGGTTATACCCCAGACTCTCACCTCAAAGCACGTTTTTAAGTACAGGTGTCAAAAAAAAGGAGGAGGGGAACTTTATTTTTTGGAAGTTCATACAGCTTCTCATAGCTTCAGGAGATCAGTATTCAGCTCCCAGTACTGACGCCATTGTACTGGCTGCCCTCGGTAAGTCAGCATCTCCCACCACCATCTTCTATGTCTCACAGCCGGAGACACCAATAGCTGCACTACAGCTCCATGGTAGCTCACCTAGACTTTCCACACTGGCTCAGAGGTTTCAAAGCTTTATAGAAAAGTCATTAAGACACAAATGAGATTCCTCCACTGGAATCTGCAATCACTAAGCAAAGGGCAGGTTAGAAAATACTCTGCCAGTGCTCACACCATTGCCCCCCAAAAAAGGACATCTTGCAAGGATGCAGGAAAGCCCCGATCAAGAGTCAGACTTATTCTCTTATCTGTCACTGCAGGCCCTCCCAGGGTGAGTGAGCTGGATTCATTGGGTAGCCTGCAAAGAGCTTTCAAGCTTCCCTGCTTATGTGATGGATCTGTGCTCCGATGGAGAAAACTCAAAACCAAAGCAATATTCATGAAAACTGGACTTCACAGATTCGCCCCTCCTCCTTCCCATTTGATTAGCCCCCCCCACGGCTTTCAGTTCCTAACAGTAAGCTCCTCAGCTTCCCAAAGAAATGTCCGCATGTGACTTCTGAGTTTTATACCACAACTCAAGTGAAATTCACTACTGCCTCCAGGACAAAAGGCACTGCCTTTACAGAGGGAGAGCTAGGAGGAACAGAACAAAAGCAAAGCACAATTTGCATCTCCCTGTGGGAAGTTCACTCTGAACAGCACTCAGTCAAGGCTTAAGACCTCTGTTGTGGGATGTTTAAAATCTGGTGGATCAAACCAGCAGGAAGAGATAATACACAGTGCTAGCCTATGACTGGGCAAACAGCATCCACCCTTGAAAGGGCAACGGTTTGGCAGGAAGAGTTGCTCTATCACTGCCAGATTTCTTTTCTAACAGCCTTTCAAGTGATAAAGAAACAGGAGATAAGACAACTGTTAGAGTCTCCAATAGTCCCTTCACACCTATAGCCTCTGTTCTTCCCCTTCTGAGCTCACATCCCCAGCACTTTGCAAAATCCTCAGGGATGAACTCAATTTTCTGGTGCTATCTTCCTGTTTTGCAGCCACCCTATGCCAGGCTTCACTTGCTCAGCCATGAGGAGACTGGGAAGAGCCCTCATAGCAGCCGATAGCTCCTCACAGGGAGCGGGGGGGCAGCGCTGAGCTCTGCTCTGTGTGACAGCGACAGGGCAGGAGGGAACGGCATGGAGCTGTGTCAGGGGAGGGGCAGCTGGGGGTTAGGGCGCGGTTCTGCACCAGAGGGCAGTGGGCACAACCCGAGTGCTGGAGTTCAAGCAGCATTTGGACACTGCTCTCAGACACCAGTTTGAATTTTACGTGGTCCTATGTGGAGCCAGGGGTTGGGCTCGATGATCCCTGTGGGTCCCATTCAACTCAGATGTTCTATGAACCTACATCTTTAGTTGTACTCTGTGAGCAGCAGATCTATCCTAAGCACAGGTCAGGCTTAGGACATTTTTCTACCTATAACAGAGCCTATCTGAGAAGGAACCTTTGTACCGTTCCCTTTGAAAAGCCCCAGTGACATGACACAACACTCAGCAAAAACCACCAAGCAGAGTCAGCACTGTGATCTCCCCTGGGAACCCAAACCAACTGTGCAGCCCTGCCTCAGTTCTCCCTTTACCCTTCATTCAGACATTTCCTACCCTACCAAAAGGCAAGAAAGCAGCCGTAGATTATGAAAAGGAAATAGAGGATGGCTGAAATTAGAGACTAAGCAGCAGTGGAGTTATCATCAGCTGAGCCCTGGTGACTGGACACATTTATACTTGTAGCCCAGTCCTTGCAGTGACTTAACAGGTTAATGCACTGTGCTGCTGTGTGTCTCAGCTTGCTGTTAGAGATTATCATACCCTTAGCTAGTGCAACAGAGGGAAACGTGCCAGGTTTTTCACTGAGGGCCCAGCAGATGAACCATCAACAGCCTGCACTCACCCTCAGGGCATAAGCTGCAGGGTAAGGAATTGGCAAGCTTTCACCTGCCAGATCTAAACACATCATGTCCTTTCAGTCACAGCCATTAGCCTGCAGAAGTGAAGTACAGCACTATAGTTTTAACAGCTTTGGAAAACAATTAGAGGAGCTGCCTCTGTCTTTGCAATGGGCTAGAGTCCGCATGTATTCTGCAGCCACAATACCATACACAGGAGGCTATAACTGCAGTGACAGCGAGAATACCACCACAAGTCTCACAGTGCCAGCTTCAAAGACAACCAAAACCTTGCCCTCATAAAGCATATATCATCTGAGCTGTTCACAGCAGGGTCTGCAATCACTGCCCTCTTGCCAGTCATACTTCTAGGCAAACCTTGAGGATGTCTCACTAGTGGAGAAAAACAGGCTCAAGGAAGTTAATAGACTTGTCAATGTTACAGCACATCAGAAACAGCTTGACAGATTTCCTACATAATCATTAGACAATTGCCCCTATATAGCCCAACTTATAGGGCCAACTCTGTTAGAGGTGTCTTCACCACGTATCATTTACAGAGGTGCAGTTCATTAACTTTGGCTGGACTTCAATACTTTGGGATGATATTTACAGCGCAGAACCCCTGCTTAGGTCTGTTAAAGGTCTATTATTGGAAGAGGAAGAAGCATATGAATGAACAACAGGGAGAGGAGGAGGGGTGATGTCTAACAACTCCATGTGGTAAAAGCCCTGCCTACTTTGGTTTTGGGTTGACTTCAAAAACTGGATCTGCTCAGTGCATAGAGACAGGTACGTGGCAGGTAAGAAATGCCTTGCAGCCTAAGGTCTCTGCGCTTCTGTTTAGACTGAGACAGCCCACATGGAGAAAAGGTGGCTTAGAGAGCCAGAAAGCACGATCTATCAGGACAGACTGGAAGAGTTGTACTGCCTACAGAAAAGTAGACCGGGACACAAGAAACACAAAAACAAGCACAGCTCAGGAGTGAAAAAGGCTGCAACAAAGTAGAAGTACTGTCCACCGCGCCCGTAAGGACTGGGTGGAAAAGGCAGGCTTGAAGTGCAGTACCTGGAGCCCCAGGTTAGGGAACAGGAAAGCCAAAACAGTGGTGGTCTGGGTTGGTTGAGAGCATTCACCAAAGACAGACGTTTGCCAGCACTGTCACGAACACCAGCCTGGTCTTGAGCTCAAGAAGAGGACTGTGTGATCTCCAGAGGTCTCATCCACTCCTTCTCTTCTGTTGGAAAGACACTGGAAAAGTATTAGAGACAAACACTGAGAAATGAGAATTGATCCTGACTGAAGTGGACTGACAGGAATAATACACACCAGGTTTATATGCCGATCACAAGAGGAGGTGAGGATGTACGATGAAGGGAGGCTTCAGTGCAGGCTCTGTGTACAAGCAGATGTGAGAGGTGGAGAGCCTGGAAACGAGGGAGCTGCAGGAAGAGGAAAGGACCTGCAGCAAAGGCAGGTAATTGACAGGTTGGATTTTTTTCTCTTTTTCTGCCACAGGTTCCCTGAATGATGTTGGTAAGTTAATTAAACTTCATGTCTCCAGGTCTGAATCACAGCCATATCACTAAAACCTAGCTTTCCTGGAAAGAAAGACAGATGAATTCATTACTAAATAAGAGGCAGACACGAAGCCAGTAAAAGCATGTATGGGTGGACTAGGTCTCATAATGAATAAATATATACACGCATCATATCACAAATGGCTTACTGATCAAGGGAACATTTTCTGCAAGCAACAGTCTGCAGATAAAAGAGGACTCCAATTAATTTTGGAATAAAACACTCCACTCATAACACAAACTACACACAAGGCCAGCTAAACAATCTACAATACAGAATAGAGAGAGGAGCTCTGACAGATGCCGTATTGATGGAGATCATCTGTGTGAGCAGACAGAGCTACAAACACCCTGAAAGCAGTCAGAAGATGGCTGGTAACAACGGAAGCTGTCATTAAGTGAAAGCTTGGGGACCAGGAACACAGCACGTGAAGAAATGCCCTCCTATAGTACCAAGAAAACAAGACTTTGCACAAAGTTATCTGTAAATGGAGTACGATTAACAAGATATTGATTACGGATCTCCTAGCAGACAAGCCACTCACAAGATCGAAACATCAGCTGATTGCCAGAACCAAAAGGAATAACGATCACGTTAAGAGTATGACCCAGTTTTCCAAAGAGAAAATCTGAGTTGATGTTTCCTGCAAACTGAGATACAAGTGACGATAGAAGCTCTTGAAGAAACCAAAACGGTTAAAACGAGTCAGCATACGCTCAGAAACATCCCGACACAATCCAATGCAGGAATGAAAAAACTCTGAGAGAGCAACGAAGGCAGCAAGAGGAGCCTTGCTAGAGAGGAGACAGTAACTTTGACGCAGGCAGATAGGCACGGAGGTTTGGCTGATGTCTGAAGCCGGAGCTGGCGCTGCATTCACCGGCTCTGATCCTCCGTCCCCTCCCCGTGAGTGGGGAGCGCCAGGAGAGCCCGAGCGGCGGCAGGCAGAGCTGCGGGATGGAAGCAGCCCGCGAAGCGCTGGTGCGGTCCTGCCTCTTAGGGGCGCGCACCAGAACTTGGGAAAGAGAGCCGTACACCGGGACAAGTTGAAACAGCCGCCAACACGCTGCAAAAATGCATAGAAAACGCTCATACGGGGAAAAAAACGCAAAGCCCTGTTGGGCATTTCCTTCGCGTTTTAGGAAAGCTCTCGTTTGGGAGCAGCAGGTGACAGCTGGGTGAGGGAGGAGATGAGACAAACGCGTCATCGTTTTCTACGAAATGCACGCGCGCCCCACGCGCGGGGCTGCAAATCGCGGACAGCGGAGCAGCGGCCCGGGGCAGCCCGGGAATGGGAACGGCGGGGCACGGCCGGCAGCAGCCGCGACAGCAAGCGCCGTTACCCCCAGTCCGCGCTCGGCTTCGGAGAGCAGCGGGGACGGGAGCCCCGGGCGGCGTGCGGCCAGGTGAGCCCGGTGCGCAGCCAGCCGACCACCTTCCCCGCCGCGCGCACCCACTGCCGCCTGCTGCCAAACTTCTCGCAGAGTTGCGGCCCTCCCGCCCGCACCCCTACCGGCTTTGCAGGGGTCGCGGTACTCCATCTGCTCCTCCGCCGTCTCCGGCTCCCCGGCCGCCAGCCCCGTGCCGGGCAGAAGTAGAAGCGACAGCAGCAGGCGGCGGAGCGGG
>JACDJE010000460.1:87085-240760 GCA_016647715.1 Pavo muticus
CGCCGCGGGGGGTACCGCCCGCCCGCCCTCTCCCCGGCTGGTCCGCTCCGCCGCCACTCCGGGCGTCGCCAGCCAATCCCGACCGCGCCCGCGCCGCCGTCCCGCCCCGCGGGCTGAGGTGCCGCGAGCGGGAGCCACCACCCCCGCAGCAACGAGCTGCTCCGGGCCGGTGCGTTGGGTGCCGCCGCTCTGCTCAGCCTGCGCCGCACCGGTGGGGCAGCAAATGCCCGGTACCTTCCTTCCCTCGAACTGGGGTACCCGAAGAGAAAAGCCTTGTCCCAGGGTCCGTGTACCACCAACACGGACAGCGGCACAAATTTTCATATCACGGTTTTAATGTCTCTTAGGAAGTGGTAATTGGATTTGCAGAACCTCGAGCGGAAGACAGTACCGAGTGGCACGAGAAGCATCTATCCCTCTCACCTTCCTTTTAATTACCTCAGCTCCCATGGGACCCTTCACTCCCCAATGCCCAACACAAGCACAAGGATGTAACACCAAACACACAGGGCAGGAGCAAGCCTGGAGAGTAAGGCCCACACGGGTACACGTTCTCATCTAACTCACAAGGATGTGAAATGCGCCCTTTGCTCAGAGAGCTCCCAGTTCCCACCAGGTAGGAGCAGGAGGTGCTCCCTTTCTCTTCTGCACAGAAGGTTGAGGCTGAGTCAGTTATAGCTGTACCATAAAACCCCAAGACACTTGCAAGGGAAAGTTGACAGCTTCTCTACTCAGCATCACGGAGCAGCAGAGCAGGCAGGGTGCTTGGCAGCACTGCGGAGATATGGGCTGTCACCCACCTAAAGAACAAAGTCTTTTCAACACATAGAAATCACCAGCTTCTCTCGTGCTAGCAATGTATATTTGGGAGGCCAAGTTCTACACATGGAAGCTTTGTTAGAGACGTGGATAGGACAAGCAGACATCCTACAGCTCTGAAGGAGGGAACAAAATAAATGGTGGTTCTTTAACCGTGTATTTAGAATGAGCTCCTGAGAGAGTTACAAAAGGAGCTTATTACTGTTATCCACCAAACAAAATTCCTCCACTCCAGGAGACACTTTCTAGAACGCCGTTCCGTAACATGAGCGCAGCTCAACCTTTCCAGAAGCAGCCCTCATTTTGCAGCTGGCAGTCAAAGCAGTGCACACAAGGCAGTGACTGCTTCTAAGCGTTCAGAGACCCGTTCGTGTCATCTCCCATTGGCAGGTGCCTCATCAGCACAAACAAGGAACGAAAAATCTCTGTGAAAGGTTTGGTTTGTTTTCTAATCGGAGCTGCTCACACAGTTGGTAAAGTTTCAAATAGGCAGCGCAGCTCATGACAGCAACAGTTAAATAGCTGGAAACAAAGCAATCTATATCTATCGCTGTCAAAGGCGCTCTTTTCCTTTGCTCTCAGAATCCCCCCTGCCCAATGCATGCAAACAAAATCCGCTGTGTTTTCAAGCCTCGCTGAGCAAGAATGCACACAGCTTGTTTTGAACAGCATCCATGAGCAAAGCTATGTGGGAGCCACTTAGTGTTGATGGAATATCTCTGCACACAATATGTCCCGAGGCTAAAACACACACACACGTTTGTTAGTTTTCCACAAGACCTGCTTCTTGATGCCTGCTTATACTCGACTCCATCACAGTGAACCAAGTGACTGAGGCACTCAGCTGCCCGTCCCACTGTTCATTCCCCAGTTCTCTCCAGCCTTACAAGCAGAGATTTCCTCTCCTGCCCTTCGCTCCCCGAACACGTAAAGATTTTTCTTCTTCCATTTATACGATTGCTATAGGGGTAGATGGAGCAGGTCTCTCTGTAATCATAGCATCCGTTTCTCTTTCCTCTGCATTTCCAGAACGCCCCTCCCACTTACTTAACTGCCTCCTTTTTAGTAGGGAACGATCACTGCTGTAGCTTTAACTCACGTGCCACACATCACTTCCAGCAGGCACTGCTGAGCACTGCAGAGGAATCGCCTTCCCCCTGCTTCGTGATACTGTTACCAGGGCTCATTTAGTCTGTTAGTATCACCACAGCTTCCCACCCCACAACGCCTGTCCGCCTTCACCCTATTACCTCTTGCTCATTTCCTCCATCAGGTTTTTATCCCCCAGCCTATTGCTCTGGACCCCCACCCTAGAGCTGACTCCTCCTAGGACACCTTGTTTGCTCTGTTTGGCCCATGGCATTGACAAATCCAAATGGATAACAATGAAACTACCACGAAGGTCACTGCCGACCCCCACTCTTCCTTCCTTCCAGAAGCCACCTCAGTCACTCCTGCAATAAGTTGGAGGCAGGCTGCTCTTTTTCCAAGTTTACTGCACTGCCGCCCAGCGAACAGCTCACTTCAGCTTACGTGATTCGCTGCCCAGCAGTTAACTATAAAGGCGCTGGCATGTCTGCTTACACACGTTCCAGGGGCTCTGAGATCCGCCCTGAAAGATGCTCACTGCAGTCACAGCCCTTCACCTATGTATTAGCAGTTAAGCATTAACGTAGCAGCGTTGCCCAAAGCAGACACAAGCAGTGACATTTTTCCAAGAAGCTACAAGTAACTGATGGTTAGAAAATGCCTTTTCATCCGCTCTGAGACAACAGACAGGACAGCTGCATGTACCTGCTCACACCCATGCACCCTTTGCTTGATAGCACATGCTGAGTTTAGAATGAAGGACTCCGCCAAAATTCAAAGAAAAAACTTACACAGTGCTTCAGGGAGAAACGCCTTAGAGAAGGTTCCCAGTCACAGTTACTGCACGTGGATTTACCTGTAGCAACATCATCCAAATCACACACCTAGCTATGGTACAGAGCACGCAGATACTCCACCTTATTAGGCAAGAGATACTTCAGGTTCACCTTCCACGCTGCCCTTTACACTGCTAAAACCAGGATACTGTTTCCTTTTCCATTATTTATTCAGCTACGCATATAATGAAAGAGATAAGTTACAATTCAGATTCAAACAATGGTGGGTGTTAGATTTCAATCACTTACTGGTAGCGGCATAAGTTGGGGGGGGGGAATCTCAAAATCAAAGACAGCTAAGCAATTCAAAGTAACACAAGTCGTTCTGCAGAGTCAATACGCGTGTTAAAGAAACCCAACCGCACCTCTTCAGCACGTGATCGTAAAAATCACTTGAGAGAGCACTGTCTCGGCTTCTTGCAGGTAAATGGGTGTCTGTAAAACTGTCAGATATCTAATACAAACACCTTAATAATAATGATAATGCTCCCTGGCTCACCTACCATCTTCAGGCCAGATATCAGAAGGGAACGAGGAGAATTCCTTCCTATTCTTGTAGCTAAACCTCCTTGGGAATGAAAGAAAAGCCTCAGGCTATACCAGTAAAATGATATGGCTAAACCAAGACTTTAGCAATGCAGAATCCAATAACTGCGTAACGTGAACTCCAAGGGAGCATCACATCGCTAGCAGCCCAGAAAACAACCATACCTTGCCTAACACTTCAGTGTAACACACAGTTCCAAAACACCTGACACAAGCCTTTGGGAAACGAGCATCATCAGCCACCAACAGAAGCCTCCCAGAGTTCAGTACCGCGTGATGTTCTCAGCCATGTTTGGGAGCTCCTCAGAAACAGTCACCGTAAGCCTCAGAACTTTTCATAAGCCGAGCGAAAGCTTGCCGCACAGTCTTCAGACAGAAAGAAAAACCACAATGCACTCATTACTGCATTTTGTTTTTTCTAGTTTGCTCAGCTTTTTAGATAGAAATACTACCTCAACCTTTTGGCTCAGATTCAGCCACAGCATTTCAAGTTTACAGTGTCTATGATTTGGTGAACTGGATTCTATCGAGGCACCCTACGGGTTAAGCATGCCTCACAAGACTACAAAAGTGTATTTGTAAGGCTATTTCATAACAACAAAAGAAGTGATGTAAAGCTTGGCATTTTGTTTATTTCACATCAACTCCCAACTCTAAAAATGCCTTTATTTTCCAGAGTCCTGTAGACTTGCAAAGTCAGCTAAGGGCAGACAAGGCCTGGAACACTTGATACACTTTGGAATGCTCCAAGCTCAAACTCCTGAAGGAAAGCTTCAGTCGAGGATGTTCAGAAACTTCCCCCAGGTTTGCTTTCCATAGGGAAGCCTTAGCACAGCAGAACCTCCAGAGGTGTGACATACCAATCTCTATTACTAGGAAATTAACCTTCCCACAAGCCGCAACTCTTTGCAACACCCCTCCGCTCCTCCCCCATTCATCTGCCTATGACATGTCAGAAGAATCCATGTCATCTATTGGAAAACCCTTGCACCACGGTGAATGCACTGATGGAAATGAAATGGACACAAATCTGGGGTATAAACAATACTGCAACTGGAAGTTTTTCTCCACCAAATACACGAATTTTATTTTTTTTACCCCTTTCCCAGTTTGGCTTTGGCCCTTAGAAGCGATTCTGTCCAAAAACTGCCTGAATTTATCAAAACTACAGAAAGCCACCCAATATTCACAGGGTTCTGCAGCTTTTTACTCTCTCTCCCATGTCACAGAGCCCCCCTCCACCCCTCGTTCCAACCTATACCTTCAACTGACTCTTAAATGAACTACAAGCCAGTTAAACATTAATTGAAGGGGACCTCTCCAGTAACTCTGGATCCGGATTGGAGAGGAGGCTTGGTTTTTTTTTTTCCTGAGCTTACCATTTTCTGACAGGTGAGAGGCTGTGGATGCCCCATTCCTGGATGCATTCAAGGCCAGGCTGGATGTGGCTCTGGGCAGCCTGGTCTGGTGGTTGGCGACCCTGCACATAGCAGGGGGGTTGGAACTAGATGATCACTGTGGTCCCTTTCAACCCAGGCCATTCCATGATGCTGCGATTCCATGACGTTCCAGCAGTAATTGCTGATGCAGTCACAGTTATGCAAGTCTACTGTTTTCAGTGAAGCTGCCTACATGTCTTTGGTCGGGCAGATTTGGCTGTATGTTGTTGCTGTTGAAGGCAGAGCAATACGTAACTCTCCCATTTGTTTTGCCTCTGCACTAATTAAAAACCAAAACTAACAGATGCCATTTTATACAAATTTTTTGAAGTGTGCTATCAATTTTATCCAGTTTTATAGCACCAGAAGTGTAATATTCAACAGTATTGTTTTTCTAACAGCTGAAACGTGTGAGAAGTTCACCCAGACTACCATACAGAAAATCATTTGTGCACCCTTTATGCATGCTTCGGAATGTAAAGCTGGGGAGGAATTAATAGACAACTGTTGTTTCAAAACATTCAGACATCAGAAAAGAGCATAATTGAGACTGTAAGCAAACATCACGCCATTTTCAATCCAGTATTTGTCCACTTCTCATAAAGAAAGTACCAGAGGTAACTCTTATCACTACACTACCACTTGCTGAATTCTCTGGCCCCAGTGGTAAGAGGAGAAGCGCTGATGGCCAACTGAGGAGTCATCAAAAAGCTTCAATTCGAGAACCAGAAACTCCTAAGAAACAACCATGAAAAGAGGAGTGTTGGCTGTAAGATCTTTATTTCTTCCATAAAAGAGGAAGGACTACATCATCTAAGCAGAGAGCTTCCAAATTCTACTAAACAGAATGGTTCGCATCAGAGCCACTGGTTTTTTTTTTTGGTGGGGGGGGAGAAGAATGGGGCAAATAAATGGCCTTACTCCCAAACAGCAACCAAAGAGACAGGCTGTTCAGAACTAGTCACATTTTGCACTCCTTCAGAAACCAAAGTAAAGGGGAAAAACAAAGCGAATCCCCAACTTATTCATATACTAAGGTGAAAGTATAAAAATGTCAGTTATTTAAACACAGTGCTTCTCCAAAGGAACGTGCTTGCAGAAACAAAAGCAATGCCTGAGCAGTAAGTATCTTTTCAATGTCACTTTAAAAGCTATACAATCTTATCTGGATATGCAAAAGCTAATAATGTCAGAGGATAGAGAAAGCAAGTAGGCAGCTCACCGTTCTGTGGCATTAAAAAGTGATTAAATGAAATTCACAAACGGTTTGGTGACATTTCTGATAGACTAATCACATAGCAGGGCTCTAAATAGAACAACAGACCCATTATCAAAAATATTCCCTTTAAACTTGCATCTCAGAGGAGTACTTTACGTATTTATTGTGTACAGATAATGGCTTCTCACTTGAGATTTAGCACATGGATGAAAAAAGGGCTTCTCACACTAGCAAGAACTAGCACAAAACCCATTCTCTGCTTTAAGACTCCATGTTTGTGAACAAAGGAAAACTAATTGCTGACCCAGTTTATGAGTCCACCTCAAAATCAGCCGGTACCTTAAAGAAAAACCAACCTGTCTCTGTTAAATGCTCTACTGCAGACACCACCTATTCCCTTGAAGCAAAACCTAATTATTTACTGACAGATTGGTTAAAATTGGCCAACAGAGCTGAGAGCTCAAATGTGTTACAGAATCTGTACACAGCCAGATGCATTGCTTCTTATTACTACCTTTAAGTTCCGTTCCCCCAACCCACCCCTGCAGAAACAGGACTGTTTCTCATTGTGGCTACTGCATTATCTGCACTTCCTATATAGAGACAATAAAGTATTGATCAATGCAAACACTTTGCTCATTCTTTAAATTAATGAAGTCCCATTCTCCATGGTAGATGCTTTACTTCAGACAGTCACACCAATAAAAACATCCCTGTGTAGCAGATGCCCTCCTGGCCCCCAGAAAAACAAAAACCAAAAGGCACCACGCTAAACATGTCTTAAATCTGCCACAAACACACTCAGGATCTTTCTAGCTAAATACAGCGCATAATTAACAGTCATCTTAGAAAGACTCGACCTTTATTTGCCCATTCATTTTAGTCCGTGCTTACCCCATCTTTCTCAGTATACTGGCTCCATCACAGAACAGATTCCTCCACAAACAGTTCAGGCAGAAAGAATTCTATGGTGCTGATCAGCCGCTACGGAGCTGTATCGTACAACACAGTTCTAAGGACATTCTGCAGTCAATGTGTGGAGTTTTGATACTTGAAAAACATACTGATGTCATATACAGAAACAGGCATTCACCGCCTTTTCAAACATTTTCAACTGTAAACTCATCTATTTTCACAATCAGAACATTTTTGTCTGAAAAGTTTATTTTAGTTTTCTGAACACTGTAAAGCAAATGTGCTTCTGATGTTACACGAGTGTCCAGACAGGATTAACAAAAATTAAAATGTTCTAAATTACAAATTTAATTCCTGTAAGAGCTTGAGAAAGGAAAGAACAGAAAAGCATGACATACACACATTGTGAAGAAAACCCAACTTTTCATGCAATGGCAGGCAAGATGTAAAAAGCCACCCAAATTCACACATTTTTACACCAAATCATCAGAAAAGTACTCTGTAGTAAATCTGTACATCCAAATACATTTGGGATCTACACCTAAGTTACATTATTTAATGTTATATACACTTATTACCCCTTGTATAATGTCTAAAGGAAAATCTTCATTCAAACCCCCCAAAAAAAAGCAAGAATAACTTGGAAAAAAAAAAAAAAAGGAGAATCACTTTAGACATTCAGTTAAAATGTTGGTTTTGCTTTAATCTAGACCTCAGAGTGTTTATTAAAAAACAAACAATCCTCTTCATTTAACATTTTGCTTTCTACCTGTACAGTAAGCTGCATTGCAGAGAACACATCCGTCTTCAAACTCTATTTTCTTTGGATGGATTTAAGATATAGCTGGATATTACTTTAAAGATAAATAAAGGGAAGTTGGTCCGACTAGAATGAGAGCTGATATATTACATGCATGTGGGTTTCTTATATATTTTAAAATTATTTTTAAACGAATGTAGGGCATAGTTGATAACGCAAATAAACCAAAAAGCACCTGGATCCAAAATAGAAAACATACCTCCTATCCTGGCAATGGCAGTAAAAATCAGAAAAGTAATCTTTCTGGAACGGCATTTTTACATAAGTCGGAAATGTTAGGTACCAGGAAGACTACTGATCAAGTAGTTTTAGCAGCCAAGCTTCCCCCTTTTTATTGAATGGAACAAATGCTTTAAATAAACCGTTTGTCCTCTTCACTGAAGAGAGCTAGTCTATTCATCTTAAATGCGCTGGGGTCTTGTTTGTTTGTTTGTTTTTTGGGAAGATTAGCCACGTACTGTAGTAATGCCTACTGCATATAATCCAAGCATTTGCTGTGAACAGTTGGAGAAAGCAGTCATTAAGAACCTAGGATCAATGAAATAGATGTTACTTTAAGCCATCCACAAAATGGAGACCCATACAGCCCAGTGTTAAAACCCAAATCTCTTCTCGCGCTTTTTGTTGTGCAAGTTCATCCCCCTGAAAACAGGAACTGATCCATAGTTCGATTTTCTTATTTCCTTAATCAATTTTCACATTAGTGTAGATTTTTCGAACAAAGGCACTTGTTCCCATGTAACCAATAGCTCCTGCAAAACAAACAGAAAATGCTGAATGTCAGAGAGCTGATCAAAACAAACCAGAAATAAGCACACAGCGTCGCACAAAACCACGCTCTCTGCACACAGAATTACTTATCTGCAATAGTTGTTCTCAAACATTCTCTCCAATTATCCACGCTCCCAGCAATCATCTGGCAAGAAGTCCCCTAGCCTAGCAAACTAAATCCATTAAGCCATCTTACCAAGAGGCCATGCTCACTTGGCCTCGATAAATATAGCAGCCCCCCTACCGCTGCCAATAACCGGGTCCCTTTTTCCGAACAGAGGGTAAAAAACATACAATCACCCACTCTGCAGGGAAGGTAGATGGGAGGGCGGGTTTTTATTATAAGTTGCATGCCTTCTGGATGAATGTTTTATTGGCAGATGGCTTTTTTCTTCCCAGAAGGCACAAATAATAATAGATCCCCATCCCAGGAGTCTTAAACTCCAAGGAGGTCTGTGCAAAGAGATTAAACTAGTAGCAGTTAGTAGTTAAAGGAAATTGCAACCTGTGGTTTTCAAATTAATAAGAGTCATGAGCAGATTACGCATTGTCACAGCAGTAGTAAAAGAATAGGTCACTGAATTTTGTTGTTTGGCGGGGTTTGTTTCGTTCGTTTGGTTTTTATACAGGAACAACAGTTCATGCCATACCCAAAATACTGAAAGGCCAAGCACGCTTAGAAACATGAAGAAATACACGAGAAGGAGACCTTTTCTCAGGAAGAGATTCAGCAACCTACTGGTAAAACTCAGAACCAAGTTTGCCAAGCTGAGTAAACGCCACTGTCTTACAATATCCGCAGTGAATAACACAGTGCTTCTTTTTCAGCTATTGTTGCGGGCCACATGTTTATTCAGAACCACGACAGTACTTTAAATTCCGGGGACTGCTCGGATAATTCATGAGTCCAGCCATTAAACTTGCTCGAAACTCTGGTTTTCCAATTCTAAAAGCCCAGCATTCATATGAAATCAAGAAACCTGAATAAAGCAAACCTGATGCATCATTTCTATAACAACTGGAATAATAAAGAGCCTGTACAGGCAGTCTGTGCTGTTGCATGACATTTCAAGCAGGGCAAATATCATGGCAGTCACTCCACTGGTCAGCAAATGAAGTACTTGTATTACAAGCCTGGACAAAGTAGAGTATCATTAAAATGGATACAGTACACACAGGATCAGGCTGCTGCTCACAAGCATAAAATGCACTGAGGATGCGGCAGAGAGGAGGCCTGGCAGTAATGTGCAGGCATGACATAAGCTTGTCAAACAGAAGTTAAACAGAAGCACAAGTAGACTTTTCTGTAGCCTGTTAACTAATCTTCTGCCTTAGACAGCAAATGGCCAAAATAAGGGTATTGAATTCCTGTTCTAAGATTCTTCATGTTTTGCCTCTTAAAGCAGGCAGATCCAATGCCCGGTTCAGTTCCTAAACTCAGACACATTTGAGAACTTGTTGTTTGAGAGCCCCTCTAGTGATGTGATGCCAGTTACCACAAGGTATTTGGGAGAACAAACAACTAATTCTGCTTCATTAGGGATCCACAGAATACGTGGATGCAATAGAAGTGGGGAGGATAGTAGAGGACAGCAGTCACACGAGACTACAGCTCTCAACTCCATAAGCAAGTCACAACTCACTCTGAACCACAGCAGCTGTATCAGTGAAGTACCACTAATGGCCGTGCCCAGGTTCAGGAGTTCAATCTAAAAGCTACTTCACAGGCAGTGAATAAAAGTCGGGGGAGTGGACAAGGAACACGAGACAATTAAGACAAACAATTAAAGAATGTCCTCCTGAGAAAAATGCAGGACAGATAGTTCATTTAAATTAAATTAAAAAAAAAAACCACCAAACTTCCTTTATTTACTTTTTTATCACCTGATAAGGTGCCTAACTTGGTTCTAGCCTACATAGGGAAAAAATTAATATCATGATCAGCAATTATCAAACTACCACAACACCGTGTGTTAACAGGCTCCAGTCAGACCTGCTGTTATCTCAACCCTTTGGGCCCCACGTTGGGCACCAAAACGACTGCTGTGGTTTAACCTGGCAGGTGGCTGAGTGCCACACAGTTGTTTGCTCGTTCCTCCCTTTCCTGGTGGGATGAGGGAGAGAATGGGAAACAACAAAGCAGAGTTAATGGGTTGAGATAAAACTATTCACTAAGATAGAGAAAAGATAAAGCAAAATAGTAATGACTATACATACATTTATATAATGAATGTATATGACAAGTGCTGCACAAGCAATTGCTCATCACCCCCGAGCCGATGCCCAGCTAGCTCCTCAGTGAGAAGAAGAGGGCGAGATGAACTCCCATCTCCCTTCGAAACTCCCACATGATGTGGTATCTCATATGGTATGGAATATCCCTTCGGCCAGTCTAAGCCAGCTGTCTTAATTTTGTTCCCCCCCAGCTCCTTGGGCCCTTAACTACAAATGGCATTAGCTTGGTACAACACTGCTTAGCAGCAACTATAAACATTGACGTGCTGTCAACATCTCTTTTCTCCTAGAAGCAAAACATAGCATCGTATCAGACACTCTGAAGAAAACAATTCCATCCCAGCTGAAACTAAGACAGCCATGCACTGAGTTGGGGAATCAGTTTTATTCTCTGGCAGTAAGAGGGAAGCACAAGAAGCTCCACAGATTTGGAAGTTCTCATGGGCTCCCTACAGTGCAGTTCCAGAACTTCTGGATGTTCTGCAGAGGGCAAAAGACTTAATGGACCAAAGTATCCCACTAGACGTGGGATTTGAGTACACTAAGCATTATCAGCAGCACTTAAAAAAAGAGTTGGATGATACTAGCCTGCACACTTACACTGTGGCTGCCTTGGTCCGAACTAGTTCATCTTATAGCCAACTGTGATACTGAACATGCCCATTTGCATAAGCATCCAAACCACAGCTCTACAAACATCACACAAGAGATGTACAGTCAGTAGAGAATTGTGCTAGCTTCCTGGACAAATACTTTTTGATAGGGGATTTTCCACCCCCCATGCTGAAAATACGAGTTCTCAGTAAAAAGGAATCTCACAGCTTCTCCTCCAACACAGTTAAAAAAGACAAAAAAAAAATCTCAATAGAGGTGTGGAAATGAAACGTAACAGAAGTATTTTCTGATTCTGAAAAGATTTAGCTTTTGTCCTAATATTCCACCAAGTATAGTACTACCATGACAGGAAAGCATCTGACAACCTGACTCTTCCACGTTTTAAAAAACATTTTAATTACAGGAACTGGTGGGCAAGCTCAGCTTCTGCATCACAGACATTTTAATCAATACCAGCCTGAGCACTTTATAAAGAAAAGATTAGAGCTGAAAAGTATAAGCCTATTAAAGAAAAAAAAAATGGCTGTGAGACTACCAGAACAGCAGGGAAGTCTTGTAATGTGCCAAGAACCCAATGAGGCGAGATTAGATTTCATGAGAGGAAAGAGGTTAAGAGATGATTCTCCCCTTTTTAAAAAGCATTGTGAAATTATCCTCATGAGATATCAGGAAATGTATACCTTACAGAAAGTAAACTCAACTCCAGTAAGGCACCACGGGTCCCAAATATCTAACTCAGAGAAAGCCTCCCACTAGAGTCTAGAGGACTGTTCATTCACTGCTACGAAGGAAAGTATTAAATAAGGATCATACATAATGCATAAAAGAACCAAGAAGCACTTTCTTTCTGAAAAAAAAAAAAACAATCAAAGGATAAAAATAAAACTATCAGATAAACAAGTATACGTGGCTTCATTGGACGACTTCCATGACAAGCACTATTTTTCACTAAACACCTGTTAAAATGGGTATCTTAAAAAGCAATGAAATCCTGCTGAACACGGGAGCACTCTGCATTCTCCTTCATCTCTGAACATGCCAATATTTATTTTATAAATGCAGCTCTGATGTTCCAGTCCTTTCTGAACTGTCACCCACACAAAAACACGTCACAGGATACAGAAGGTAGCGTCATCAGCACTGTAATACCAATGATGCATCAGTGCGTATACCTAGCCGCTTGGCAAAGGGCAACACTAAGACCTCCAAAATAAAATATTAATGTGGACTCAATTGAACATGGAATGTACTTTGAGGAAGTTAGACTGCACTAAAAACAACCTATTCCTGTATTCTTGCCCAATACTGAGTCTTTCAACTTCACAGAGGAGCTGAAATTCGCTCCACAATACATAAATACTCTTCCTTAAAATTCATACATATTCCTTCACCAAAAACACAGAGCTAAAGTGAGAAACATAACAGTCTGAAAAATTCTGATTGAAAATTTTCAGTATATTTGAAACTTACCACACATTATTCCCAAAGCTGTGCTAAATACTGCCATATAACCAAAGTAAAATGATGTTTGAAACAAGCCATACATCCTGAAAAAGAAAAAATACGAATTTATGGTACGTATTTTTCCCTGTCTTTCCCAATAAACTTCTTTGGCAACCTGATATTCAAGTAAGAAAACTGTCACTTACTTTGTCTTGAAAAAGTAGTAGTAAAAGGAGTACATGTAAACATATATCGCAGTTGATGCGGCAGAAAGAAAGCTTGTCCATTGCCTGAAAGTAAACACACACACCCATCACACATCGACTGAAAACGCTTCCCAAGAAGATGCACAGTGCACTAAAAATAAAGCATCCTGGTTCTACAAACTTATTTATCAAAATATACGTTTGCTACACATGACAAAAGCTGCTATTGCAAGACCAAGATCAACCACGGACATCAAATGATGATCCTTCTTTATATTCCTTTGTAACAATGTGTTTGTTAATGCATATACGCATACATGCACAGATGCATGCTCACCAAGAAAGCTCCTCTGTAGAAAGGATCCAAGAACTCGCTTTTACTCCCTACAGATAAAATCTGGACATGGGATACTTTGAAAAGACCTGTCAAGACTCTTGATTCTATAAAACGCTCAGTATGGTCAACAATGCAAACACCACAATACTTACCACCTGTAATCCTCTGCGTTTAGCAGGAAATAAGTACAAACGATAGTCACACAAACTGTCACAATGCAGAGGATAACCAGAACCAACATCATAAAGCCATAAACATAGTAGATCTTGTAAGCCCAGAATGAAGTAAAAATGAAATACCTGCAGAGAGTAAACAAAACATGCAGATAATATTGCAATTCGACTTAACTTACTGTTTTTAATCAAATGGGCAAATAGCTGTCAAACTCACATTTCAATAAAAATTGATCCAAAAGGGAGGATTCCACCCAGGCAAACAATAACAGCTGGTTCCATGAACCTGAAAGATATTAAGACTAGCTTAGGGACAATAATAATATTTCTAAAAATATATTACAATGTATAACTAGTACTTCATAAAGGCCAGAAAATTATTTAAAGGCATGCTAACAAGAATACGTCTCGTACCAGTATATTAAAAGAAGGCACCCCAAGGATGTTGTATATGGGTAGAACGAGGAGTCCTTCTCGGGGAAACATGAAACAAACGTAAGACTCACATCGATCTACAAGCATAGAGGCATGCATCTAAGCAGCCTTAACAGCTACAGAAAGAATTTCTCTTGCCAGGAAAGGGCCTATGTAATCAAACCCCAGAACATCCACCAGCCTTGAATGAAGTCGTTAAAACTCAGTACTGCTGCTGTCAACAGATACTGCAAATACCGGAATGAAAATTCCACAGGGTCATCCTTATATGATTAAGAACCAGTGTTCATTTTAATGCTATACTGAGTCATAAGCATATGGCCAAAAATTAATACTTACCTACCTGCTGCAGAAGAGCCTGTCACCTACTAAAGGTGATCTGTCTAGTACTTGCAGTGATTCCAAACATAGCTGGTAACCACTGATTTAATTTAGAGCTTCTTTTATTATTTATAGGGAGAGCTGTCTAAACTGACACCATGCAATTACATTATCTTTATGGAAAGCATCTTTTTTTTTTTTGTCATGTCATCCTATCCTGCAAAATCTATCAGATTCCCAAGATTCAGGCCACAGAAAAAATCAAATCCTAGCATTTGAGCTGCACAATCCACCACTAACAAGAGATTAAGAGTGCTGCACTTCCTGGCTATTGCGAGTGTACACGTTTCGGCGCCCCCTCCACACTGTGTTCCTCTGAACAGGGAAAGCAAGGAAAATCTATTAAGAAAATCCTCTGAGAATATTTTCATTTCCATAGCTTGCTGCCTCCATCTCTATGTTAAATTAATAAGAAAAAGTGGCTGATTTTTGAGACCAGGCACTCCTTTACAAATCCTTCACAAATAATTAAGGCTTATTTGTAATTCAAACAATATACTTTGGAATATTTTAGGCTCTGTACCATCAACAAAAATACAGAAGAGCACTACAAGGTTTTCCCCACCTTTACCCTGCAAATGTCTCCACTTGAACATGGAGACCATTAACCAGAACAGTTCTGCCTCCAAGGCACACTGAGTCCTAAACCTGTAAGAGGCATTAACTAAAGAGAACAGGTTTGGTTTCAAGACATCCATATCAGAAATAGGTTGGAGCCATCCTTTTTACATAAGAGACTGGAGAGCATTTCAGGCCACATGTAAATCAGTGATCCAGGACTGTAAAATCTGCTACACACATATAATTTGCTCCATCTATTACCCATTAAATGTGCTTGGTGTTTGCATTCAAAAAGTCATACTCAGAAAATTTTAGTAAAGGTACTCTTCCAGACATAACTCTAACTAAAAAAGTTACTTTAGAAAGCTGCAGTGATCATGCCTGATAAGTCACTTTAAATGTCCTGAAGGAAATGCATTTAGTTAACATGTATGGTTCCTTTACCATTTTTTTTCTGGTATGGGACGAGGCACTGCATTGACACGACACGGGAAGTTGGGCTGTCCTGACAGATTTCGGCCAAGAATCGTACCAACAAGGTTCAGTGGAAGAATGACAAAGAAACAAATACAGCACACTGCCACCTGTAAATGAAAAATAAAATAATTAACAAAAAAAAACAACATCAAAAAGATAGAAGATGAAAGACAATCAACCTACCCACTCTGTCTGTATTAGTTATTGCTACAGAATCAGACTCTTGGTTACGAAGCATTAGTTAATATACAACTATTTTATCAAATGAAGTATTTATTCCCTGAGAAACTTCGTAATAGATATTATTAAAAAGTGTTAAGGATATTTTCTTACATCAACTATAGAACTATTGCAGATTCTTTGTTCTCCTCTAAGCATTATATTAATCACAATGGAATTAAACTGAAACCTCAATCGTGTTCCGTCACTGGGATTTCTGTCAGCTCCTCTTAAATTTTTGCAGCTATCCCTGGGAGTCAGCCTAGCAGTTAGGCAGTTGTATACAAATCTACAACAAATACTGTTGGGTAAAGAATTTAAATTCAATCCCCACAAGAAACCTAAACAAGAATTGCAAAACTATGTCAGAACGCTACCAATCAAAATATTGGGTCTGATTTTCTCCACTATCCATCATGCAGGTAATTAAGAACACAGATGGCCAAAGACACAAATGACCACTGGTGTATACAAATACTTAGTTTCAAAGCACAATGGCCCTACTTACATATAAAAATTAGGTTTAAGCACAATGCAAAGTCAAGCTAACATTCCAGCTCTTTGCAATGAGGCATCCCCCCCTAAAAGCTTACTGGGACAATTTTTCCAATATACATATGGATCTCTACTACTATTCCTGGAAGGTAGTGTATTTTCACCTTCCAAAGCAGAAAAAATGTTTAGCCACATGTTAAATACTCACAAACCTTTAGCATAAAATGAATTAGCATTAAACTTTTTACTAACTTTTGGGGACGCGGAGTCATACTACTTTAGTTCAATACAACGAGTATTAAGTCAATGACATGAGTTTAAAGTAACATTTAACAAGAGGGAGTGAGTGGGCTATCCCTGTGTTTGACTTGTACAGTATCACTAGCCCAGATGCAAACAGGAAACACTGCCTATGGTTGAATAGATCAAGATTTTAAGATTCACAGAAGTGGTACACCAAACAGGCAGTCAACAAGCAGAAACACTCTCCATACTGCTTTATACCTCTTGGAGGAGATGTTATTAAAGCATCACATTATTAACCGCTAAAATGAGAAGCTTCATCAGTAAATAAGGGGAAACTAAATAGTATTTACACTTGGCAATAATAAAGCAGATTTTACACGTTTAACACACATTTAGTATCTCCCATTTATTTTCCATTACTGGAAAAACAAGGGTAAGCAAGCACAATGTCTTAGGTAGGACAGTGAGGTCACCTAAGAATGAATTACAGAAGCATATATTTCACATAATGGATGCAGGCTCTGCTCTTGAAAGCTGCTCAACCTAAAAGAATGAGCAGATGAGAATTTTGAGAGAGAAATGCCAAAAACCATCCGAGACAAAGAACATCTTGAGTGCTACATTTAATAAAATACTTCAAAATTCTTTAAACTTAACAGGACAAGAGCATCACTACCACAAAAATAAATAACTTTAGATCTAATGGATATAGACCAAAAAGACCCAGCTTGTCTGAGCTGTAGGGGGTAAAAAGACATTCAAGAATTTAGGCCTGAAGAGGATCTAAGGGATTTGAGCTGACCGTATCAAAACCATTTCCATTGAAAGACGAGGTTGCTTTGTACACTGCCTGCTCAGGGATACGGGGTGCAGAAGGCTGCCTTTGTCTGTGGTTCTCCCCACATTTGGCTATAAGCTGGGCTTCCGCCTGGCACTGGCTGGAAGCTCAGCCAGGGGCACCAGGGGAGAGCGTCTGTACTACTCATCCAACTACAACTGGCTTTTGCAGGGCAGAGTTATCGAGATTTCTGTAACTCTACTTCAGTTCTTGATCTCATAAATAAATTTTGACTGTAGATATCAGTACAAAGCAATCCTCAGTACTTTACTACAGAAAAACTGTCCAGCAACAGCCTTGAATTTCAGTCTCACTTGGAAGAAAACGTACAAGCTTGTGATCTTCCATCTTATAAAACATCTACCACAGAAAATCTGCATGGAAGGAATACAGCCTCAGAGAAGGAACCAAGGTCTATCCACTGAGCTGGCCAACTCAAGAGATGAGGAAAGGCATCCAGCATCATCACACTCCAGTGATACAACCACAGAGCTGAATGGCTTCAGATCAGGTGAGCAAGGAACAGGCCCAACTTGCTCCTGCTGGGCATGGCTGTTGCATTTTTTGGGAGACAATCTGAAATCTAGAAGTGATTATCTGCATAAAACAGGCTAAGACACACCAACGTTCCTTGAAAATGCCTTCAGTAAGTACTGCCAACCTGTCCTCAGTACATCTGTAATTGGCATCCATCAGAAAACCTGAGTGCTTGTGGTTTATCATATCAGCCAAAACATGACTGACAATGTTGTAATATATTCTGTTCTATCTGGCTGAAAAATGAACGGATTTCAGCCTGAACAGCCAGAACCTTTGCTGAAATCTAGTGAGTGGTACAATGCACCACTTGCCTTAATGCTATACTGTGTTCTGAGAACACCTGGATTTAGAGTGCATTTTTTTTCCTGGAGCCACTAAGAAGTCTAAAAATTAACTGAGATAATTTTGCAGTGCAAGGGTGGGCAAACAAAATGAGCAAGGGGAGATCACGGTGCAGGCTTAGCAATGCCTCCTGCTTCCACCTGCCTCTGGCAAGCTGCACTAGCTGATAAACATGTGAATATTCAGTCTTCTCAAACAACAGCGCTCTGGTGACAGCAACCTGCTGTTCTTAGAAGGCTGATCAGCACAACCAGTGTTGTTTACAATCAACACACACCACTAATCTCAGTAGCACCTTCTCTCTTGCTTTCACCTCACTTCCTGACCTCAAGGTAGATCTCAGACTGATGCTAGCTGAAAAGTACTTTCTTCATTCTTGACTTTCTTTGGATATGACAAATGACCAGAAATAACTAGCTTTTTTTAGCTCCTGACATCCTATTCATTTCAGATCTGAGGTGAAAACATTACCTCCCTCCTCCCAAGATGAACTGCCTATTGCCACAGTTTGCCATGGTAGTTACAATGCAGACTAGGCAATTCCTAAACCCAGGGAGTTTAAAGCCAAATCTGAAACAAACAGAGTTTGTCTGGGGGTAAAACCAGCTTGAGTGAAAAAAGAAAAAAAAAAAAAGAAAAAAAAAGAAAGACAAAGTCAAGAAAAAAGTAAGATTTCTGCCTTGAAGGTTTCAAAGAATGAGATTACAATAGATTATAATAGTAAAAGCAGCTCAGGCCCTTACTGGCCTCCATCTCATCATCACAAACAGCAAGAGGGAATGAAGTCAGGATCAATGGAGGGTGCTCTGCTTTCCCACAGAAGCACCTCTCCAGAGGGGCCAGCAATTCTAGTCATTTTTTTAAATTTTAATAAGAAGCAATAATAGCAGCTGTGCAACAGGCAGAGATGCAAGAATCACAACTTAATGGGTCTTTTAAGAGACTCATTCAGCAGCGTTCACCATCACTACAGAAAACAAATTACACGAACAGCAGATCTACTACAACTGAAAAAACAGTAGTTCATCAAAAAACAAGCACACGCTCTCCATAACTCACATAAATCCAAGCAAATTACATGAGTTTTTCTATCAAGACATTGCATTATAACATAATTACTTCAGCTATTGCATTTTTGTTACATATCTTCTTCACACCTGAGTATGTGATTTAGCACACAGATTGTAGCTGTCACAGGAGAACCCATCAACCTCACCAAGCTTGTGTTGTTTCTACACCACACCTTTTCTTTGTTTGCTTTAAGGGGGAAAGAATATTTACTGCCCTTGACTGAAGGCACAGAATTCGCTTCTCCTTATTTGAAAGGAAACATTGTTGAGAGGGAAATAATTTATGTTTGAGTGCCATGTGTTTCATATTTTCTGACAACTGTAGATTAAACTTCATTCGAAGGTGATAATTAAAATTTTTATGGGCATATCTAATATTAAACAGCAACAGGCAGGCTGTGGTGCCTTGACTGCTTAATGCACAAGGGAGAAAAGCAATAAAAATTAACTGTCAAGGCAGCAGCTTGATCTTTCCTGTCACCTACCAAAACTGCACCCTTAGACAGCATGAAACCCTCCCCCAGTATAAGAGGTAATGAATCTGTACAGTGAAAGTTTTCTACATGGAATTGGCCAAAACATCACACACAGCAAGAAAAGAAGGCTTCAAAATAAATTGTTTTTAATTTTATAACAACTGAATTGCTAATCTAGGATGTTACTTTGAGTAATAAGCAGAACTGTTAAAAAAACGTAGCCAGAAGCATTAAGCTGTGTCAATTTCAACATAAACGCTGTTTTTGACCAAGGACTCCACAGTCACTTTCAAGCTCTGTGAGGGAGCAATCTGCTGAACACATATAACTAGATTTTTTCCCTTTGTTAAGGCAGGTCTGGTTTCAGCCAGTTCATTTCCTGATCTGGCTCAATGAATGCAAATCTGTGGTGCTAACATGTTCACCTCTTTCAGTGGCAACCAACACTTATTTCACCTTACAGCAGTTAGGGATGGCTGTAGCCTGGATGAAGCTATCTGTCAGAGAAAACACTTCTTTCCAGTTTCAACAAAGAATAAAGGATGCAAACAGTAGTTTCTTGATCCCAAGGTAAGTACTTTGTAAATAACCTAATATAATTAAATCATTAAAAATGCACATTAGAAATGTTAGCCACACAGGAATCTACTGTCCAAACAAAACAAAAATGGTACAACCTAAATAGTTCAAGTTGCTCAGATTCTGCAGTCAGAATATTACATTAGTCATACTAGTCTTAATGGGAACCTTTAAATTATGTATTACATGCAGAACAAGGTAAGCAGTCACAGCTTGTGAAATTCAGAATTAAGGAGGTTCTACCATGGTATACTCTGTAGAAATTCAGCATTAATTAGTAATTTTGCATAGAACTACCATCACACTCTTTCAGAAAGTAGAGAGAGTTCACTTCACTTGCTATTACTTAAAATTATTTTTAGTTGCCCTATGCTCTATTTTCCATTTATAATTCAAACACAACAAAATAGAATGATTCATACATTGGAAAGACTCAAAAGTCAATGGGAGCTCAGCTAAGGTGTACAACAGCTTCAGAAGAATTCCACATTCAGTAGTAATGAGATTCTACAAACAAACACAAACTGAAAACAATTTTGGGCTCCAAAAGAACAAAGAATAGAACATCACCCAAAGAGCACATATAAAGGTGAAGAGATAAAAGAAAAAACAGACTTTTACATCTACTTGAAATGCTAAGGGTACCGAAAGCTTCAAACCATCAAGTTTCAAAAAGCTCTCATATTTGAGTAAAATCTGCCGCATTCTTAACTGCATTCTGAAGGGAAGGCCAACTGAAGGGTGTCCCAGTGCAGAAGTTAAGCCTTTGCTCAGGCTCAAGTACTGCACAAAGTGTGCCCTCGTATAGCTGGCATGAACAGCCAAAAGGGCTGAAGGCGGAGTCCCAACACTGACAAAACACTGTAGAAAATAACTGTGGATCTTCCTAGTCCTTGCCACATCTTTGAGGCAATCTCAGACATCAGGAAAAAGATATTCAAGGTGGACAAAGCTTTGATGTTCAAAACCGACTAAAACGACAGGAAGGTGTACGATGGTCCTGGAGGGATCGATTGTTCTGAGTACTTAAACACAAAATGCAGAGAAGCAGATAGGAGGTAGATCAAAGATGCAGAAACTGTGTGTCAACTTGCTTATCTTGGTTTTGACAGCATCAGCTGCCCTTGCCTAGAGTTAAGAGAAAAAATCTGTCTGGAGGAAGGAATTAATGTGCAGAGAAGTGAACCTTGCGGTTCACTTGCAAGTAGCAATGCGAAACAGGGCAAATCGCAGGATGTCATATTAAACCACAGTCTCTTAGCAACCTTTTAGCCCAGGGATTCTTTTCAGCAATTCAGTTTCAGCTTTGTCCACTTTTACAGCACTGAAGAAAAAGTGGTTAATTATTGCCAGAAATTTTAAATCAAGGAGGGTAGCTTCAAGATACCCCAGGGTAGATAAGTAATTTCTGAGTTCTAGTGTATTCAGCTGACAGAGATTTTAATTCCACAAAACAGAAGCAGCAGCAAGTTTACATTAGAGAATTATGGAAGATTCTCTACATTAAAACCACAGGCGACAAGATGCAAAGGTATCTTATCCATATATCTAGAGAGCTTCCCAGGGACTTCAGACCACAGCATAATACGGTAATTTCAAACAGTTTTCATGGCCTTCCACAACCAGCTCCATTAGTTAATTTGAATTCATTAGAGCATTGATGATTCTGATGAAGTTTCCAATTCATAACCTGCTCCTACTAAAAGTCCCTTAACTCCACTGAAGTTTTATTACCAGGCATAACGATTCAAACACGCTCATAAAACCTTGAGACTGTTAAAATCACTATGTATAAAGAGCCCTAACATCCCTGATTAAGCGACCCCTGAAGATTTATATTCCCATTTGCTTTTGCACGTCCATGTTTCCATGATCTTAAAATACACATCAGCTGAACAGATTTACAAGACAAACTTCAGCGCAGGTGGAATTCCCTTTCCTCAGCATTTCTGAGCTCCAAATGGGAATACAAAGTGAGAAATCTGATATCGTAAATGCTTGCTCAGCAGTAAAACACATCCCCTTTGCACATGTCAAAGATCAATGTTATAAACCTTTCTGACAATACTGTACATGACTGCAAGCTTAGGAAAGAAAAAACACTACAGTATTCCTTTGGGGCACAGACTGATTAACACAAACATAATCAAAGAAAATTTTAGTCTACCCTCTTCAAGAAGAAAACCAGAAAAATTAAATGGTTTATAAACACGTTTAACTTGATTTTGTACTTAGTTTTATAACAATTCATCAATGCAAAAAGTTGATAATTTGGTGGACATTGCGAATACTCCTAATACAGAACTATAATCAGCACAAACATGAAAAGTAATTACTATTCTATAGGGAAAAAGTTATTGAAAGCCTTTGCCTGGAACTGAGAGTTGTCTCTCTCATTTTAATTACCATTTATGATTTCTACCACATTCATTATTTAACAATGTGTTCTTCTGAAATATTTTCAGTCATATATTGAATTTGATTGTATCTCTCATACTATAATTCATAAGATAAAAATTGTGTTAATAAGCTTCATTTTGTGATAGACAAACTAAGCAGAAATCCACAGCTACTCAAATCTCTCTGATCGAACAACTTGCTAAATCTGATGCGAAAAGAAGGGAGCAATGACAAAGGTTACATATTATGATTTGCTACAGATCCTGCAAAGATAACAAATCTTCCTTCAGCATTTCTTGAAGCACTGCTGCATAAAATTTTAAAAAGCTATTTTGTAGTACAAGTTTAAAAAGTTCTGCTCTGAAATAACAACCCTCCTAAATTCAAACAGAAATTCTGCTGAAGTGCCAAGTTATTATTTCCTATTTTGTACTCGCAGGGTTATTTCAGGTTACTTGAAAGGGCCAACAATAGCACAAAAAAAACCCTCACAAAAGCCATGAGAAACAAGAAAAGTTACACTGATTAAATACTAAAGTAATCCAACAAGCATTGTTCTCCAAGTGACATGGCTAACACACAGTCACAAGACCACAACTGGATACTAAATAGCTATTCAGAAAGTAAAAACAGTGATTCTTTCTCTCAAACCCAGATCTCCTCAGGACTTTTGTCTCAAATTTTAGCTTTTTTTTTTTTTTCCTGCTTGACTGCAATAATTTGGAAGTGGTTTCCACTTGGATTCCTTTTGGATTATGTTTAAGTTTATAAACAGTTTGCATTTGTCATCCAGTTGAACATTCCAGTTGCTGATTTCCCGTGCTGTACAAGATTATTACAGAATGAAGACCAAGCACAAAGCAGAAGGGACATTTTTAGCAGAGAGAGGCCTGCTGCTGGAAATCAGCATCTGTTATGATTGAAGGAAATTACACTTGAAGCACATTAAAACCCTCCCGGATTAAATTTGTAACTAAAAAGCTGAAACCATGACTCACAACCTTATTTTGATTAAAAGGTAGTTCTCCCATGTCTACCACGGTTTTTAAATTCTCCATTAAAATGACTCACCATGGTTCCAAATGGTATAGCTCTTGAAGCATGGTAATAGATGGCAATGAAGTTAATGAAGAAGGCAGTTCCACACACCATTGCCGGAATAAGGAAAGCTCCAATGAACATCTGTTTTATCCACCGCCTTCCTGTAAGAAGGAACATTCCAATGGAATCGGTTTAGAAAGTTCTCACAAAATACCAGCAAGCTCTCCAGAATTTAGATGTCTGATTTAGATGTTTAGATGCTCTCCCCAACAAAGATAAAAGAGATAAGTAACAACAAACTGCAAGAATACAAGAGCCAAGAGCCAACTACCACTTTTATTTGGCTTCTGGAAACTTCGACAAGACAGTATGTTAATCAATTTACTAGGCCACATGAAAAGAAAAACAAATGTGGTGCGAGCACGTTCTGGCTGAAGAACAGCATGCACTGACAAAGATGGCCAAAGAAACTGGGGTGTGAAACACAAGCACATACCTAGGCTACAGATGGGCAGTGACAGAGATACCAGAGCTGGCTCCGCTGCAAAGCCTGCGCACATCCTGGGGTTATGGCTACACTGCATGAGAACTCTGCTCCGGGGCCAGCTCAGCAGTACAGCTACCTTCAGGCAGCACCTGCTCCAGGCTGTCTCAACCCAACTAAGCTGAATTCACGCATTCAGGATGCATTAAACAACTAGCTAACCTGGGTGTAAAGCAAAATGTACAGCAAAATAGAACTCAGACCTCTTCAGTAGCAGAAAAGTTAGAAGGAAAAGGATTTCTAAACACCACACGTAAGGGGAAGAACAATTCGTTAGCAGATATTACTGTCTATAGCTCCCTTAGGAGCTTCAAAACAAAGCTTCTCTTGGACAATACATTAATAATTTTCACTGCATATATTCACTTTCTAAAGCTCTTAAATAATGTATATATTTAAAGTATATACAACAAACATGGTTCTGTACTGTGCACTAAATGTAAAACAGTCAGAACAGCATATGTTTTTCAAGAACATCCTACGCATTTTCACCATGAGCCAATATGATAGCATTTCACAGTCTACTGCATTTGAACTGGAAACAAAATGCAAATCTGGCTGAATTACAGAGCTTGGAACACTACTTTAGGTCAGTAACTGATTTACCTAGACTTGCTTTTCTAGAAATCACTAGGCCACACCTATAGAGATGTCTAACCTCCAAACTCATGATGGATTTCAATGTAGTTAAGATCGAATCCTACAATCTCACCAGAATTATTTTTCCTATATTTTTCCTAAAGCACTGTATAAGATAACAGACATCAATTGCTTTCTTATTGCAGAGTAAGGAATGGATGAAGCCAGTAGAATCACAAGGATGTACTTATTATCTTCAAATTAATCACAGTTTCGCTATTTTTACACAGAAAACAGAGCTAATATGGAATAAAGAAATAACATGAAACTTAGATATATTCAAAATAATTACTATCTTAATAGATTCCAACTGAATGGTGTTACTCCGTGAGGATACTTCTACGGCACTGAAAATAAAAATAACACTCTTCATACAACACTGTAATGAAAATGCTGAAACACGAAAAGAATTTACCTCCTTGTCTAGCATAAAGACTTCCTCCAAAATATCCATTCACTGGGGATGTTGCGGCATAGACAAATATAGCTGTACTAAGCATTGATCCTCTCCTACAAGAAGTGATTTTGTAAACGAAATAGAAAAGCAAACAGTATTAGAGAAAAGATTACAGTGAAATGTGCAAATGCAGGTGAAGTCTACATAAAAAAATGAGAACTATTTGTATTCAAAGCTGCTGGCCAAGTATAACTCAATCTGGGAAACATGGGTCTGACATACAAAATTCTTTCCTACTATGCACTTATTTTCAGTGGAATCAAGTACAAAATCTCACCTCTGCCCAAAATACTCTGGCATTTGGATTTGTATTAGGGAATGCAGTATTTAACTGACATACATCAAATGTAAGATTCAACTACTGCAGATAAAAGTTACTCTTTGCTTAACATAAAAGTCAGTGTCAAAAAAATTGACAATGATTCTGAACAACATTTCTGCCATCCCTCAGGAAATAACTTTTAAGACCAAAAGTGTTCACCTTAGAGAAAATTAGAAAATTGGGTTTAGAAATCATAAATACTGGAGCCACGATCAGCATGGAGTAGTCAAATCAGAAGAGTTTGCTCATTTCTAAATTATCACCTCATTAAATGTTGAAGTATTCATCTTGGCATACTTTCTGAAACCTTACATGCAAAGCTAATAATTCCAAATCGTAAAAGCCATCCCAGCACACATTTTTAAAATGATACTTAGGAATAGCAAGCTGCAAGTTATTCGTGATGAGAGCTGTTTCCCCACGTCCCTCTGCCACTCTGGCTGCAAGAAGCAGCAGAAAGAGTTCAGCCAGTGTGCTGTACTAGCTCCCAGTTAGTTGCTCTGAGAGATTCTAGACTACTGGTAATTTGACTTCTGATGAACAATTGCTGGATGCCTGCCTTCATCAAAGAAGTCATCTTTAATACAACCAGCTTCCATGACTGGAACAACTGAACAAAGCGAATGTAACTGCTGGTCACACACACATTAAAGGAGAAGTACGCTAACATTTGCTTGTCAATAGATAAATAAGATTTCTATTTTAGAAAGCTAATATTTTCTATTTAGAAAGCTAGACAGAAACCAGTTCTAACAGTTGTTCTAATTTAAGCCAACTTGGAAAACTGTGCAAAACCCCAGGAGACCATGAAGTTTGATGCGATGCATGTAAATCTAAGTTAGCTGTAAAGTGATCAGCAGATGTTCATCTGAAAGTAAAATCTCAGGATTTCTTATTCTCAAGCTTACCCACTTATGTTTCAAATACTCTAACGGCAAAGTCGCTCAAAACACAAATCACTATTAATACATGAATAGCTGGCATGATCCAATTTCACTGAGAGGCTTTTAGATGGCATCAGGTGCATGACTTCAAGAGTTTTAACAGTCCTGAAGAACACAGACAGGCAATCATTCCCATATTGCTGGTTTATGGCATTTTTGAAATTGCGCTGCTATTTTCCTCAACGTATGAATGTTCTGGCCCAGGTTTGGTCAAGCCATCAGTTACACACCCAGAATTCACTTAAATTAACATAAAGACCTGTTGCAATAAAAGGCTAAGTGCACATATATTTTTTTTAATTACTGTTCTGTTGCATTTTACAATTGCTATTACCAACTTACAGCTTCACTACAGTGCACAAACATTCTGAAATTGCTTCATTCCCTCTCTTCAAGTGCCAACATGTTGTGCAATTACAAATGTGTATAAGTGTACGGAGAAATACAGACAAGGAGGCACAAAGGGGAATGGCATCATATGAAAAATGAAAATATGCCAAGATACCAACCACAGAGTAGGTTTTTAAACACGCCACTAAAAAGCAATGAACTTCAGTAACAAGAGTTCTCTCTAGTGGTGTATCAGGAGTACTACAACTTTTTAAAACCAATGGTGGCAGGTGACAGACAAGGGAAAATAGAACACAAAGAAATACAGTTTTCTTCATTATTCAAAACACAATCACTACAGAAGCCGAGGAATACAACCCAGAACAGTGAAAGAACTCAAGCAGATTGAAAAACAAGGAAGAGAACCAGGTGAACCAGAACTGGTATATTAAATTGGAACTGGAGTACTGTTTAAGAAAGTTCTCCCCGGTCAGGACCAAAGACCACCTACTACTGTAGGTTCTGCATGCAACACCTGCTGAGCAGCATCTGTCATCTGTTTGAAAAAATGTAAGAGATTCAAGTCCCAAACCTGAGACTTGCGGATTAGATTGACTTAATGCACTGTCAGCAGAAAACAGGATTATTCACAATACAGTAAACTCATAATCTCATCTTTACAGGACAGAGGGGAATAAAAAGTGTAATACAGTAATACGTTGTCACTCCAGATAAAAGCAGGAGACATGCATCTTCAAACACTTATTTCCCAAGCAATCTATCAGCAACAGCACAGAAGAAGAACAAACTAGTTTCACAACATATCACGTAAAAAAGCAAGAATTCATGAAGTTGAAGACAACCAAATCACACAATCAGATTACAAGAAAACTTTCACTAGAATTCAAGACTCCTCCAAAATACTACTACTGATAATTTCCTATGGACTCTGGAACACTTTTTTTTTTTTTTTCCAAGCCAGTCAGAACTATCACTTTTTTAATTATTTTGTTCATTTAAGCATTTATATGTGAAAGGCACTGCACAATCATACTTACTCTGTGTATAAATCTTCTATCATTGCAACAACAATGACTATAAGAGACACAGCAAAAATCTGACACCCAGAGCCAATAAGTGATGAGAATATGAGAGGATGACTGGATGGTCTAAAAACATCTCCATGGACCTGCTTCCATCCATACTCATCACCTAGATCTCTGTCCTAGGAATGACAACAAAAAAAAATTAAATCTATTCATCGTAATCAAACATTATGATAGTTAGACAAACACACAAGCTAGGCACAAATTAAAGATTTAATTTAGTAAATTAATTGCAAGCGTATTACTTTTCCCCTAGATCTGATGCATTCAAGAGAGAAATTTACCCTTCAGATGCTTACTAAGATGACAAAAAATACTACTTGAATGCAGGATGCAGTAAGGTCTGTTAGATTTCCTTCCTGCCTCTAAAATCCTCTGAAGTGAAGCACATGCAGGCTTCTGTTACGATCTCATTTAATCTAACTGGGGATACAAACACTAACACAACAACAACACACAATTCTGGGTTGCAACCCAGAAGCATGTTGTAAAGAAAACCAGTAACGTTTTTAAAACACCCCCAGGGAGTTTTCTGACAACTGAAGAAAGCCATTCAATTGCAGCTAACTCAACGAATGCATGAAGAGAAATTGTTAAGCCTTAAATAAAATTGCTAATGCCGATCTTACCATATCGTCCATTTCCTCCTCCTTGCTGTATCTTGCATAATCTTTTCGCAAAGTTCTCATTAGTATCATAGACACTAGGCCAACCAGAAAGATCACCATCATGAAAGAATTGAAAATTGAAAACCAGTGAATCTACAAAAAGAAAACATACCCTGAAGATTTAGAACCATAAATGTGTTTGAAATCTGTTTCAATACAGATAAATTATTGCTTGGCGAGACAGCCTGCCAGCGCTAGCTAAGCAACAATAAGTCCACATTGCATGCAATACTATATTTGTAGAAAGTCCCACTAAAACTGGCCTCTGAAACACTACACAAAGCTTTTCAACAGCTGAACTTGCTCGCGATCAAGTTATCACAAATTACTTCAGCACCAGCAAAATCTGAACAACTCTATGCATGCTCCCCTGGGCAAAGCAAAGGCACAATGCACTGCTGCCTTACTAAGGAGGTTTACACTGGCAAAAGATACGTTCACAGGTCACAGAAAAATCAATGGAATAAACAATTGCACTGCACAGGTCTAAAACGTGCAGCAGCATTATTCTGCCTCTAACAAGCACACTTTTTGTTTTCTAAGCTCAAACAGAATGCAAATCTTCTAATTTCAGAGAGAATCATTGCTCAGTATACTACCCTAAAGGAAACTGCAATGACAGGTTTAAACCATCACAACTGGTATCATCCTTTTGCTTTCCATTTCCCTCAGTCAAGAAGTGTACACATGAACAACTGCAGTTATTCAACTGACAAGCAGTGGAGTTGCACGCTTTCGTCTGTAGACTGAGATCGCTTCTGAGCACGTGAATGTATTTACCTGAACTGCCCTGGTATTTGCAGCTCACTTCAAACTGTCACACGGACATTTAGTGAAGCACTTAAGACTGGAGCCATCCTGGAGCTGGGATTGTTCAGTCTGGAGAAGAGGAGGCTCAGGGGAGACCCTATTGCTCTCTATAACTACCTGAAGGGAGGTTGTAGTGAGCTGGGGGTCGGCCTCTTCTCTCGTGCAACTGGTGATAGGACTAGAGGGAATGGTTTCAAGCTGTGCCAGGGAAGATTCAGGCTGGATATTAGGAAATACTACTTCTCTGAAAGAGTGGTCAGGCACTGGAATGGGCTGCCCAGGGAGGTGGTGGAGTCACCGACCCTGGAGATGTTCAAGGAACGTTTGGATGCTGTGATGAGGGATATGGTTTAGCGAGAACCATTGGTGATAGGTGGATGGTTGGACTAGATGATCTTATAGGTCCTTTCCAACCTTAGTGATTCTGTGATTCTGTGATTCTGTGATTCTATTTAAGTAACAGAACCGTCACTTAAAACCTGCATTCCTAGAGCTGCCTGATTGACCCCCAAACACCTTACAATTAATACTGCAGTACCAGTAGGCTTCAGCCTGCATTGTTATAGCAGGCTAACAAGAATTAAATTTCACAAGACCTAGTAGAGAGAAAAGTTTTGTTAACAGTTGCTGAACGAGAGGAAAACCTCACAGGCCCAGATCTACAGGCCACATCAAAGACACGAGGAACAACAAACAGTGGAAATAACTTGGCAATTTTTTAGTTCATTTTTTTAAAATAACCTTCCACTGGCTAGTAGCTTTATGCCAGACCAACTGGATTCTATGCAGAAAGCTTCTAGACTGCTTACTCTACTGCAATTTAAATGCCAGAAAGTTATTTCAATTAAGTTAACTTTCTAATTCGCAAGAAGTTTACCACACAAAAATACTGAATTTAAGGAATCCAACATAATTAAGCTTTTTGTCGGCTATCGGATGGCCAGTGTTTCAAAGAGTTACATTCAAAGTACTTGTAGAAAATTGTATTTAGAGACAGTCCCAACATTCATTTATGACTGGATGTGACTGTTTGAGCTCATGTTTGTGTCTAAAAAAAACCAACAGAAACAACAAGTACAGTTTCTAACAACTGCAATGCTGCCTTTTGGTCTGATGTTCAGAACAGCACGGAGACGGGCAATTTCAGGAAGCTGAACAATACAAGGTGTGATGGTACCTCTGCTTCAATGGAAAGGACACCTTATGAACCTAAAATTAGAATTCAATTTTAAAGAAGTAATACAGACTAGACACTGAGGGAACAAATGCAACAAATAGAGGTAAGTTTAATACCGGTTGCTTCGAAACAGCCCCCCACTACATTTTCTCTACAGAAGAACAGTAATGGGGGCAGCCATAAAAATTTCCATTACATCTTCTGAACTAACACACACGTTTCAGAGGAATATTTCGTAAGGTTGTCTTAGTACAGTACATACTCTGTGCTGAAAGAAAGATGGGTCAAGGTACTTGTCAAACCGGTCTTCAAATTTCACATCTGACTTCTTCCACTTCACCTAAAGAGAAAAGTTTACAACTGAGAAGCTTATTATAATGCATTCAGCTTTAACCACAAAGAAACCAAATCACATTTTATAAATTATCTATTTCAGAGATTTTCTTCAATACGAACACAGGTTTGGGCAAAAGCAAGACCAGAGTTCTTAAAGCCTACGATCTACAGACCAGGCACAGAACAAACATCAGCCACCTTGCCTTATAGACATAACCTTCCCTGGGCATGTTTAGGAACAAGGAAGAATCAGCCTTTCAGTTTCTCAGCTGTCTGTCCTCTCTGCCTGACTAATCAGAGATGAAACTTCCAGATGCCAAATACAACAAACCCTTCTCATGATTACAGAAGGCATTCAAAGATAGTCACACTGGTGGTGCCAAAAATGAAGTCCAAACAACTCTACTTTCAGTTTCGTCAAATGCTAGTTCATTGCTGATGGTTTTCTACAGTACATACTGGTAAAACTGTTAATTTTCTTGAATTATTTTTGTGCAAGATATCAGAAAAAATGTCATAAAGTATGATGTACTGGAGAACAGTGGAATTTTTCTAAGGACTGCTTGCTGACTGCATGCTCCCTTTCTTACCACTGCCATGTACTGAGTTGTATGGAAAGAGGCTTGTGGAGAACATTACCAACCTTGCATTATGCAATTACAACAACTTCTACTTCTGCTCCCCCTACAGCAGTTCATATCTGTTTTGCTGTCATGCATTCAAACTGGTATTCAGTGACATCACCTTCTGATACTCAAATTCTTTGAGTACAGTATCAAAAAAAAAAAGAAGCAGTTCAACAGAAGTGAGGGAAATGAGAAGATACAACAGGAAATGTAAAGCAGATTCCAAGAAGAAAGAAAAGTGCATAAACTGAGATACAGCTTGGCTGGAAGGGAACTGGATAAAATGGATCAAGCTGGACCCTAAAGACAGACTGCAAGCTAAAGAGCTGCCACCTAGAGTTTTTGCAGAACAACATGGTCTTAATATAAACGCTTCATCCACCAATGATCAACTCTAACCAGATGGAAAAGTATACATTTTTGGCCATACAATCACAGGATAGTAGCACATATTGCTGCTACTGATTACTCTACAAGCTCCACAGAGGATTGCTTTGGATCTAGAAGTTTCAGCTGCACTGATGAATTTGCTAACGTAGTAGAACAAGATTATTTTCATCAGAATTTTTAAATGCAATTCTAGAGATTAAATACAAATTTACACTAAGAATTTTCCAAAGCAGGCTGAGATTAGGAAACATCAGGATTTTTAGTGATGGTGAAACAAATGTAACCTGCTTTTGAGTATTTAAAGATACATGACAAGGACCTATCCTTCCTAGAAGATCTGTCCTGCTATTATAGAAGGGAGCTTATTAACACGGATTGAATAACCCGTCACTCACCACAGCCATACTCAAACTGCAAGAGCTCAGTATTACCCTCACTCTTATGTATAGTATTAGTGTTATTTTGTTCAAAATACAGAGTGGACCAAGTTTAATAGCTCAAAACATGAATGTTAACACAGTTTTAAACAGATGAATTTCTCATTAGACTATCTGCCACTAAGAAGCATTGCTTAGAACAAGTTAGAACAAGTCCACCCGATACAATTTCTGAGCTAAACACTGCACAGATGCCAGGCCGAAAACTGCCCAGTGGTGCCAAAAGAGATGTAAAGTTAAGTCTTGAGTTCTGTACACCACAAGTATTTAAAAGGAACATCTAACGTCACTCTAATTACTGACAGCTACTCAGTGCTGTCCACTTCAAAATTAACAGAACATATGAATTTCATAACGCTGGTAGTATTTGAAACTATAAATTTTGCAGTAGAAACGATTTGAGAAAGCACAGATAAATACAATTATCTGCACTTCGAGCTCTAAGACTTGTTCAAAATAAGACAAACATAATAGTGGCAAGAATATACCGTGAAAAAAGACCTTATGCTGACACCTACTGCTAACACGCTGTAGAAAACGAATGCATTAGCAACTGGTTTCTGTATATGAGTTTAGAGAACATGAGAGAATTGGCTTAAATGTCTAACGGACCTAATAAACAAGGAAGGAAAATCTAAAAATCTCACTCATTGGGAAAGACCAGAAAATATTCTTTATTCATTACCTTTTATCATAGCAATTCAAGAGAGAAGCAGAAAGCTTCAGAGAAAACTTGTGAGGCTACATCAGTAAGAAATTTCTACTGTAATAGGAAAAATAAAAAAGCATTAACAGTAACTGCCTACAAAATACAAATGTTCCAAGAGTGTTTTGCTCTTAGCTCAGAATCCAGCTCGAATCTGTGACATGCAAGTCACTGCTCCAAGCATTAAGGAAATAGATAGCTGCCTGGGGGTCCTCAAAAGTTCTAGCCTCCATGTCTTTGGGGACAACACCTTCCTTTCCTAACAGAACATTTTTCTGCAGACTACACAGGCTCTGGTATGTTTAAAGTATTTCAAAAATCATCATTTTCATTTTCCATTTACTGCCATTAAACCTATCAAGGTTTTTCAGAAATGAAAAAAATAATGGAATTAGATATCTTCCTCTAACATAGTTTTACACTGATACGTAGTGTAACTACCTTTGAGCTCTTTTACTACGTAAAGTTTCTTCTTACGCATGCATCACCAGAGTACTTACGGAATACGACATCTGGATTTTTGTATTTGGTACCAGTTTCACCTTTCCTTCACTGGTCAGATTGACATCCACGATTCTATTTGCATTGTAACCAATTTCAAGTTTTTTGTAAGTCCAAAGGTAATAATCTTCCCCATTTTCATCTGCTTCTCCAACAATGCCTGCACAAGAAACAAGTGTAAGCATCTATCACAGCTTGCTTTTCAAATATTACACAATTATGTTCAAAAATACAGATTTTTAAAGTTTTGGCAGGTAAAAAGCAATATTGCTATAGCAAAGAGAACACAGCAGACCCTATGTTTTGCTTTTCAAATGCAGTATCTGGACTATACCTTCAACCACAGTTATCTACAAGAAGTGTTTTGCAGCGGCTTTATAACACCACAGCACACAGCTACAAATGCTGCCCGAGAAACGTGAAGTAACAACTCCTCTAATTTTATCTGTACTTCCTGCCAGATAAAGAACTACCTGAATACAGACTTAAAATGTATGAACACAACTTAGCCTTGGAGCTCCGTATCTTCCCATCACCTTGCTCAGTCTTCCCCTCCACTCACGTCTCTTTCTTTACAAAATTCTGCTTTCATTGTGCTCTCGTTAGTTGACCCCTCAGCACACACTTTTTGCTCTCAAGGATTTCTCCCAAGGATATACAAAGGTGAGGACAGCAAGAGAGTAAGTAGGTGAAGGACATAAAAACGCTCTCAAGAAGAAGCAGGTATGTGAAGGAATGGCACTTACGTGGTTTTTCATTTTTAAGGAAGTATTTTTCCTGTTGTAATTGTCCTCAGGCTCATCTGTCAGAACTGCCTTGCACATGCCACACACGCAAAACAAGCCCCAGTTCGTGCCTATGCCATACAGCCTAACATCTGGAGAACCACCTGTTCCCATGGTGCTAGCAAAATAACGAGAATGCCAACCTCCATACCATGTAAAGGACATTCTGATCAATCAATACCTGAAGGAGAGAACTCATACAGAGCTCCATATACTTTGGGAGATAGCAGAAAACAGTCATTTCTAGCCACTGCACTGGAGGATAGCAGGACAGGCGAAAATAGAAAACTGAATCATTGTATCTGAATGAGTTTAGGAAGACCTGGTTGCTCTTTTCAGAAGTGCAAGTCTTCCAAAGCCTTCAAACAGCCGTTTTGAAGTCATTACATTTAGTTACAAACAGTTAATGAAAGGTATTTTATACCTGGACTTCAGTAAAGAAGAATACGGATATTCTGAGGATTTCCTACGGATCATTTCAAATTTAAATGACCGTGCATACATCACACTGAGTTTAACATTAGTAAGCCCTACCAAGGTGGAAAAACATGAAGAACCTAAAACACTACTTTTACTTTGGTTGATTGCCATCAGTGTAAAATGCCAAGAGAAACACGCAGAGTACTTCTTTACTAGGAATGTGACTGAGATACAAGGGAGGAACAAAACTGGAGAGTTTAAAAGACATGGACATCATCTCCAACCCAAATACCATTTACTTTAATGTTTAAAAGATGAATTTAACCCTAGCAACTAAGTACTATCAAAGTGATACTTGAGAAACGAAGCTGTTTTTCTTTGTTTGTGTAATTCATTAGTACTGGTCCTCCAACTCTTCTTTCTAAGCAATAATCCATCTACCTACTTGTATTACTTGGTTACATAAATTCTACAAGCTTGTGAAATCCTTTTAAGGAAGCTTAGCAATTGATGACTCCAGGAAACCCACTAGCACAGTGGGCTGTAATCCTGTAGTTGTAACCTAGCTGTTAATGCAATGCATTACTCACCCCATATTGGCAAGTCATCAATATACATCTGGTACCAATAGTGATTTTTGATAGCATACACAAAGGCTTCTCTTCTTCCTTTGTCCAAGTCAATTTCACAGTAAGTAGTCTGCATTACATCATCTGCAAAAAAAAATTAAACCACTATTAATGATTTATTAAAGAGCTGGCTCAACATGAACACAGCCAAGCAGATCGAGGAATGGGCACTGCTGGAGTCTTTGGCTACACTGAAGTAGGTAACAGAGAAGGACATTTAAAACAGAACTGGTAAAGCAATTACACAATTGTTCATGTAATTCTACCCTTCCCAATAAAGAAGCTTCCCACTGACTGGATAAGGAATGGTTTCAAAGTATCCTTATGCTATTTTATTTGCACAAGATCAAAATCCTTTTGTTGACAGTAGCATTATTTGGACAGACACTGACAATGCTTTTACTTTAACAAGAGATATGAAATTATTAACAAATACACAAAACTGTACATGATATTAACTCTTCTCTTTAATA
The DNA here is from genome assembly GCA_016647715.1 of Pavo muticus. Classification (NCBI taxonomy): domain Eukaryota; kingdom Metazoa; phylum Chordata; class Aves; order Galliformes; family Phasianidae; genus Pavo; species Pavo muticus. The sequence continues at coordinate 122,949 of JACDJE010000460.1, forward strand.
TTTTCAGGCTCATTGACTGTCCCTGTTGGCACCAGAAACACTCGTCATGATAAACTAAAGTACTGTAAAGTTCTGAGCAATTTCCAAGAGGAAACAGAAGCAAAGAAAAAAAGGCAGAAAACAGAAGTAGGAACAATGCAAAGAATGCACAAGAGGCTGCATTTGGAAATAAAATAAACATATTCTTTGAAGCCAGAGAATTATTTTTCAGCATCTACAATTGATAAGTAACGCAGTTACCAACGATGCGTTCACGCCTCCGTTTTCATTTCAAGTGAAAGGCAGTAAAAGGGCTCATGTAGAAGAACTCACACAGCAATGAATTAAGAGACAAAAAAATGACAGCTGCTTCTGTGAGAGTGTTTTCACTCTCCAGAAGTACAAAATAAACTGAATGTAAACAAATTCCTGCTTCCCCTTTTGTTATCACTGAGAACAGCAACCCATTTCTAGTAGATACTCAAAGCAAAGCTCTATTCTGTATTGAAATTCAGCCTGGTTGAGCTCTCCCATATGCTACTGAAACATAAAGCTTAAAAAGAAAATTGAATTACCTGCACAGAAAGAGCACTGACAAGTAGAGTACTTCCAATACAAAACATAGTTTGTCTGATGACACCAACTTGTGAAAACAGAAGTACGGGCAGTATCTCTGGTCAGGCAGAACGGATGTAGAGCCTAGAGAAGCAGGGCAGCAAGAAACCAACCAACAGCAGTCCTGCATAGTTGGAGTAATTTCCTATAGCCCTGGACAAAACAATGCCCCTGGCTATTTATCCTGTATGCTATTCTGGATGCTACTTCTCCTCCTATTTCTTATGGAAACATTATTTTTTCCATTTTTGTTTCTTGATCTAACGAGTGCATTCTAAGCCTCATATGCACAATGATAAAAATTACTTTCCAGATTGACATATTAGGCAACAAATATTTTACTGCTCTGAAGTCATGTAGCCAGGAACAAAGAGAAGAACGATACCATTCTGGTCAGCATTCTGACTGTTCTGACTAAGCATTCATGGGCTACATCCCCAAGATCTAGACTGGTACACTTAGGAGAGGTAAGTCATTAAAACTGGCACCACAATTTAAACAGTCTCACAAATCCAGGCCTCAATTTCCATTTATGCCTCTGCTGAGCTGGATCCTATACTTCTTGGACAACAAAAAAAAATGTCCTCTTTTGGCATTTTTTTCCCCCACTTTAACTGATTATTTGAGTCCTCTTGACATCAATTTAAAAAAGGAAAAAAAGAAGCAAATGCCTACCTTCTGGATTTGTAGGAGATTCATTCCTTCCAAAATACCTGGCACTTTATTATCACTCCATGGTAGTCCCACGCTATACACCAGTAATAACCCCTTTCTGATATTAAATTTAATCACATGGGATTCTTCAACACAAAGAGGTCAAATGAAAACATACTATGAACTAACGTAAGAGTGAAAGTACTTCAAAAGATAAACCAGTGGAGTCTGTTAGATGAAGCCCTGCATAGCACCAGAGCACAGAAACCTGCTCTGGGGGAAGTGGTAAGGGGCCAGGTTCTTTTTAAGCAGGTCTCTGTCTTGCTTGTGTGGTTGACCATACAGCTACACAAATGGCATTGGTGCCAGCACCACTGAAGAACAGCACAAGGACAGGAGCAAGTGCTACTATTAAACTAAAACATGAGCTACGCGTACATTCTTTGTTTAGAGATCTTCCCCACTTTAGCCTGAATATGACAGCCTTTGTTTGAGGCTACTAACTAAAATAAATCTAGTATTGGACTATAATCTAACGTCAAGTTCCTCCACGGGCTTTCAGACCCTAGGAATTGGCTTTTTGTGCTAACTGAAGTGTGTCATTCTGCATTTAATCCTCTGGGAGGTAAATACTGTCTTCTGCTGCTGTAAAAAAGACTTTGAAGTATCACGTGAAGGGAAGGGACTGCACCGATGCTGACAGCAGCATGTCACCAAAAAGCTGTCCTCCATTTTTAGGGATTTTCCTCCCAGTATGCAAGAAGACCTCACAGTGATATATCCATCAGCTATGGATCAACCATGTCACAAATTAATCCAGTACACTAACACAAAAGCCAGTACAATTATTAGAAAGAGCCTTAGTTAATTCTTACAACATATAGATGTGTGATTTTAATAGCATATATTTCACTTTCAGCCATACTATGCTGTACAGTTCCTCCTGCCCCCTGCCAAAATGATTCCTCCAGGAAGAAAAGGCAAGGGGAACCAAGATAAGTGCTCCTTTCTCAAGCCACTGAGAATGCTGAAGATATAACTTAGTTACAGAACAGGATTAGACTGCTAAACTTAAGCCTGCTGTGTGAAATGACTAAATGAAAGTATCTTAGATCAGCATTCAGCAGCTGGGGCAGCTGAAGACTACATCAGCTTTACCAGACCTAAAGCTTTGCCTTTCTGAGACACTTTTTATCCAAGTCGTGGTTACAAGTAAACTTTGCGATAGCTACCGTGTAGTCATAGATATCATTGTCTACATAATAGCAGCTGCTACAATATGCCTGCTATACAATACAGCTTTACTAACATCAGTAACAAAGTTTTAAAGATAAGAGGAGGTACCCTTATATCAGATATCAAATTTTCTATAAGGTCTAATCAATTAGGTTCCAATCACACAAAACCTTGTATCTGACCATCTCCCAGTACAACACTGAACATCACCCTGAACAGCCACCATAGAGACGATACAGAAGTCTTGGGCAAGGAGTTCTCATTCAGAAGTACACTTATTCAGCACCACTTCTAAATAAGAGCAAAATTTAAATGTTTTAAGGAAGTCCTTTCTTCTTTACACTCACCTTTGCTAATTGTTACCGTATTAATGACAACACCAAAGATTAGTTTTCTAATTGAAGTTGCTATGATGGCAACGTTCAGTATGTTTAATTATTCACTAGGTCTCTGATGTAATGTATAGAGGATGACAATTCAGTTGCTTAGGTACTAATAACTACAATGAGTTTATGCTTGTTAACTCTGAAAGCTGACAAAAAACAAACACAAATTACAGAGAGTAAAACAGAGCTGACTCCCATCCAGGTTTCCTTTCATGAATCCAACAGTGAAAGTATTACATCACCTCCTGATACAGAAGCTGCTGGATGCTGAGGGCACAGAATGTAAGGGAAAAATACCAGAAGTGCACTGGGACAGCTTCCCTGCTTGTGCTCACATGCTTAGGCATCAAACAGCTATCACATACCACCTACTTCATAGACAACATCTGACTTGCAGCCACTTCGTTTAGGAGTTAAATTCACTGCGAGTCCCATATAGATTTACAATGAACAAAGAGCAAAAATAGGTTGCTAAATAAATGCAATATATATATATATATATATATATAAATATAGGACATAGTAGAAGGATTCTCTATGTGTACCACTACCTTATCAATCACACTTACAAAGACTAAAACATCCAATTAATTCTAAACAAAAAAAAAAGACCAACCAACCAATCTAAACAACCACTCTACTCCACTATGCTCATTCAGATCCTGTTTTGAATGACATTATGGACAGTCTGTTTAGAAAAACATGCCCCAGCAGAGCAACTAGGTGCTGGTATGGACCAGCAGAACAATTAGGGATGTAAAAAGGCACATGAAAAAATAATCTGGGCAGAAAATAAGCACCACAAGCCATGGAGAAATTGCCCTCAATTTTTCACCTTAAAGAATATTTGAGAAATATCTAGAGCTTTCTGTGTAAAACCATCAGCTCAAGGAGTTGTGAATCGGAACTTGGAAGTACTAACCTCATAGGAAAATAAAACCTAAGGAAAACAGGTTTACCTGTTGTTAAGAACCATGGAAGGCAACAGACATACTAAACTGGCAGGGACATCATCAAAATCAAACCAATCACAAGGTATAAAATCCACTGCACTTTCTCTCTTCTGAATTCTTGTTAGTCTGGAATAAACCTGTCTTCATTGCAGAAGACCTCTCCTATGCAAACAGGAATGGTACCAATTTCTGCATTGAGGAGGTGGAGGTTCAGAGTCACTGAAGTTCTACTTACCTTTGTGTAAGAAAACAGGCGTTACGGTTACGTATCTTTTTTCTAAGTGCTGAATGAGTATCACTGAAACAAACACATTAATTTCTCCATTATCAAAGCATTTTACAGAAGCATTTGAGACTGTATTCACAGAAGAAAGGCAGAAAAACGTTCTGGAAGGATGAACATGAAACTGCAGGCTATAAAGAGGAGGAGAAAGATAAATCGAAACTTCACTCTACTTCATCTGTTCTCCCAAGTAGAACAAGCTTCACAAACCTAAGCCAGACGAGGGCATGTACTTCTGGCACAGCAGATGCTCTAAGTTTTTTCCACCCCTGCAGAAGAAACTTTTCCAAGCATTTCAACCAGCTGCTGAAGTTAAGCCAGTTCATGTCCTTTCCTTGACATCACATCAGCACTTCCACCATAAAACTAGACAGGTAAGTTACTACCTCCAGGTCCAGAAGGAAAAGACAGGTCTGAGAAGTGCTGAGCAGTGAGGACCGGCACAATCTGCTGCAGTACTCCTAGGCTGCACTAGCAAAATGTTGATAGTGACAGGGGAATAAATTAACCATGGCTAATTTTCAGAAAACAAGCTGGGGGAGCGGGCAAGAAAGTCATGAAATAAACCTTATTCTGTTCTACAAACAGGACGGAGAAAGAGTCCCACTCGTAACAGTATTTATGCCTTCTCAATCTGGTGCACCATCTCGAGCGCATGCTTGCCTCTGGAATAACACAACCTCTTTGCAGAGACGCGACAAAGGGAGTCAAAATTAAACATAGCAGGCTGTAAAAATAAATACTTAATTGTATTCAGACAACAGAAGCTTGGCTTAATCTTCACAATCACGTTGAATTGCTGCCAGTTGCCCTCCCTGTTTTTAGCAGTTTGTTTCTGAACCTTTTCTACACGGTTTGGCAGGAAAGCCATTTCCCTCACGCTGATTAACATTTTCAGCAGGCTGTAAGTCCTGCAAAGAAAGAATAGGACTGTTTTCTGGTGTTTATACAGGCACAGCTCACTTCTTCAATGAAAGATTCAACTCCAAACTCCTTTAATGCTGAGAGGCAACCACTTATGTGACAGAAAACTTTCTGAGGAATGTATGGTTTTAACAAAATCATAATTATTTCTTCAATTTACCCAATTTATAAGAGAAGTATAACCAGGAGATGTTCAATTTTGGATAAAATTTTGTAGACTACAGAAACTAAGTCCCCTCTGAAGGCAAACAGTCAGACAAGAGACACCACGCTTAAGTTCTCTACCCAGTAAAGAACCAATGATGCAATAATAACACTACATATATATAACAGTACAAACATTGATTTCCAAATTGGATTAAACACAAATGTTAAATTCAATATAAACAAAATAAATCTGTTATCTGAAGCTCTGCAACTACTAGTTACAGCACATGGAAGGACTCTGGGTACCAAAGAACACAGTTCAAAGAAATTCTGTGGTAGAAGACTCAGTCCCTAACACCAATAAATGTATCTGCAAAAAGAAGTTAGAGCCAATATGTTACAATACAAGCATTCCTCAAAGGTATTTTAAAGTAGACAGCAAACAGACAGACACAGTAAGTAACTCAGGGTAGAACTTGGGAGATGCTGAGCACCTGCTTCTCCTTTCCAATCACAAAAGACATGCAAGTATTCAACGCCACGGAAAAAAATATTCAGAATTGATGATTACAGAATAATCCCAGTAAGTATATTTTTAATCATTCATATGTAGAAACCTTATTTTTACTCTATAAAACATCATCATTTCTTTCAGAAGCATTTATCTGCTGTGAGCACCTTCCTTACGGGTCATACAGATGGAAACTCCGTAAATTGAACAGCCAGCAGTGGCAGGCAACCTTGCAGGGCTTCTGAAACAACAATGCGAAGGACACCCAGCTGCTGGCAGCAGCTAACTTTCAACTCTTCTAACTTCAAAATCCAGTCCTACTGGTTTGTGTGTTTTTGACCACTTGCTTTTAAGCGACTGTGTGCTTTCACGTGCTTACCTTTGAATTTGATGTCAAGACCGCTAAATTCCAATTCAACTCCTTGAAGTGCTTCTCCTAGGGTTTCGTGGTAATGGCTGATGCTTTTTTTTGATCCCACGCAGAAAGGAAGAGAGAAATATTTGTATGTTTCCTGGCGATTGTGATAGGGTCCTACTGTATTCATCCATAAAACAACTTCCTCTTTATCTTGGTACTGAAAGATAAAGTTTATTGAGTTAGATGAGAATCCCAGCAGATTAAAAACATCCTAGAATCTTTCCCATTCACACAACTAGTAAGGCAGGGTAGCTCAATCACTATAAACAGTTACTTTTAAAGACAGTCTGGCATTATCTTTTGGGTGTCAGTAGATACAGAGCAGGACTTTTCAGCCTGCTTTCCTATGAAATAAAGCATTTAGCCAAGAGCCTACCACTAAGTATCAGAAGAGGGGGGTGCATCACACAAATCTGAAAGAGAAACAGAAGATGTAAAGAGAAGAACTGGAGAAAAGCAGAAATTGCAAAGTAACTTTTTACAAGTGTTGGGGAAACGTGCATCAGTTGAAAGTAAAACTCCACGCACCTCCACTCAGAGAAAGGAAGTAGCAAAATTTGTTAAACAAAATCTTAGCAAGCAAATTAGACAACCAACCCATGGTGACAGGCACATCGCACTTTCCTAAAATACAGCTCCTCTTCCTTTTTGTGGTGATATAAATTACACACAGAACGGCCAGGAGCACGCAATGCCTTACAGGAAGCACTACGACTCAACTGAGGCACACCTACAGGAGCCAAAAGACACAACTGTCAGACAGAAGGACTGGAGCTTTGATACATTTCCAACATCCTCTGACAAGCCAGACCGGCGATGAGCCTGGTGGCTGTCGTGAAATTCCTTGTGGGAATAACCGCCTTCAGCTTTCCGCAGCTACTGTCAGCCAGCAAAACTCACTCCTTGGCTAGCAGCCACCAGGCTTTTTCGGTCGTTAAGAGAAGTCCTTATCGCCATTCATCTATCAGTATTCCAACACTGCCTAAATTCAAGAGAATTAAGTGATCTGAAATCATTACTTGCACTGCATCCGAATGTACCCGGATTAGATACCAGGTCTGCAGATAACTACAAAGCTTCTCACCTCCAAAACAATTCCTTCTCCACTGTAAACCCAGTAGATTGGGAGGCAGTGATCTAACTTCTCAGGCAGAAAGAAACTGCTTGCAGTCGTGCACACCTGCAAACATGCTCATCATACAGATCCCATTTTGTACAGTACACAAGAATAAAGCACTATTTTAAGGCCAATTTGCAAATACCAAACACACTGGAGAGGAAACAAAAGTCAAATGTTAATTAGCCTATTTCATAGAGTAGAGCTGAGATATAGCTCTCCATCTCTCTTTTTAACAAATGAAGAAGTGTTCTTCAACTGCACTTACTTTGAATAACCACTGTGACACCAACACGTTAACTCAGACATAATTAGCTATACTTGGAATGCAATAAATTCTACAGATACGATGCTTAAAAGCTGAAGTCAACAATTTAAACAAGCATATTTTGGGAAATGTATTCCTTTATGGAGACACATCACCTCAATCACATGCCTTATCTTTTTGCTTCCAAAATTACACTCTCTTCCGTGTGAGCTCCCACAAGAAATGCTAAATATCTCACTAATTTCATTCAGAATAGCCACAGAGGCCAAAGAGGCAGCAGTTCCACACAACTGGCCACGAAAGGTGCACACACAGTGGAACAGCTCTGAAGGGTAAGGAACATCAGCAACGGAGAAAAGAAAAAGTAAATAGCACAGCAAGAGAAAGCAGACATTCCTCCTCTCTGCCAGCAACCAGAAAGGTTACACTAGTGCAGCACAGCTGCCCAATTTCCAATAGATGTTGGGAGAGAAGGAAGAAAGAAAAATTAGTTCCAGTCCCCTCAGCAGCAGAAAGCGGAATGCACACGAGCAGGCTGCCTTCAGCTCTTGCCATTGTAGCCAGGGAGCAGTTGGTCAGTACCTCTTTCTGTTGTTATGCCTAGACCACTTCTGTTTCTTCTCTAACAGCTGCAGGACGCATTTACAGCCCTTTCTCAGAATAGTCATAACTTGTTGAGACATCAATTTAGCCCTTGTAATGCAACTGCTTACATGTAAACCAAGTTATGTCTCTCTACAGCCTTTACTAATGGAATAAGACAACATTCTCAGGTCTGTAAATTCATTTTTGATGGTGCCTAGAAAGAGATGTAGGCATTGATCACTGTTATATTTAGCTGGTTTTTTTTGCCTTGTTTCATACTGAGTTGGGAATCCTGCATTCTTGGAGCTATACTGGATCACCTGCAAGTGACACAATCCAACTTCAACACATACAGCAGCTGAAGTACCTGGCTGTGGGCAGTGAACTTCCCTCAGCACAAAAGCACAGCCATGATCAGAGACACGTGGAAGAAAACATCTCTACTCTTTCAAGGAAGTCTGTAATACAGGAAGTCACAATATCTTAAAATTAAGCCTAGTTTTGTGCTGCAGCCCAAGGAGTTCAGCACAATCTGCCATGAGCTACGCTGCTTTTCCACCAGAAACCTGCCCATTTGTTTTTCTCCAAAATGCATACTGCCAGCCTTTCCCAACCAACCTCTGCATTATGGCGTCCTTCTGTATAAAACAGGTCTTCCCTTTGCTGCTGAGGCCTCAACAACCAAGTAAGTCACAGTCATTGGGGCTCCCCAGCGAAGCCCAATAAGACTTTCTCGCTCTTTAGATGTCAGCAGATGCCAGAAGACACTCCCAAGGCTGGTTCTATCAAGCCTTTTTTAAGTGGCAGTGTAATTAGGCATCAAGAAACCCAGTGATATCAAGAAACATGACTGCTCTCACAATGTCCAAGTGCCTACAAGTAGCAGTGGTGAAGCACTTAGCAAAAGCACTAGCAGAAAATAAGTCCTATTTGGACAAGAAGAAATTGAGCCTCTCCTCAGACTGTTCTGTCACCTCTGCATGATGATTTCCAGCAGAAATGTCATACCAGGAAAGAGATCATGTAAAACAAGATGCTTAATAAAAAAGACCGGGTTTAATTGAACAAAAGCACTCAAGTATGCTCCATCAGTGAGGATTAGGTTTTGGTCAGCCCATTCACAGAGTCTTGCAGAGGTTTCAACTATTGCTAGGTCTTTTATAAATTCCTCCAGGGTATTTGAAGCCCCTTGCAGTCTGTGGGGAACTGGAGGCCATAGAAAACAGGGAGAAAATTCCAGCTCCACCTTTCATCCTTGGCAGAAACAACACACAGAAGAAACTATTCTTATCAGCCACAGATAACACCAGACAAAATAACCAAACAGAACCTTGAACTTCTATTTTTCCTATTCTGATACTGCCTGATGAACAGCTGTTCAGCTCTATCTTTCGAGTTTTGGATGCACCAGAGCAAAACAAAATCCTACAGCTGTTTGTTAACTTTAAGAGGCAAGTCAGCAATAGCATACAGTCGATACCAACATGGAATAAGACAGAAGGCAGTCTAATGACCTCACTTTATCAATTGTCATTTAGCAACATGAAAACGGTGTAACCAGCAGTAAGCTGATATTTTCCTTCTCTTCCTTCTTCCACCTCACTGTGCTCACATCCTCTGTTTGGTCTCTGTCAACATTCTGCAAGCATTGATGAATGTCAACGGGTGCCATTTTTCCTTCATGGAGGAATTCACTGACACACCTTTGCTTGATACTCAATTCCATGTCAGATGCCATTGCGTCAGACTGCCCCTCTGCTGCCACCTGTCACACAGCAACAAAACGTAACAGAATGCTGGTGGGAAGTTTCAGCCTCTGCTGCCATCCTCGCAACATCCACCTCTGATGTCCTGGGTCAGCACAATAAAATAGGATGCGTTATTTTCAGTACAGCCCTTACGGTACCAAGAGCTCTCCATCAGCAGAGGCACAGAACAAACGAAAGGGGCCAACTGCGACATACAATAATATCCATGTCAAGAGTCCAACAAGTTAAATTCTGTCTTCTTATGAGATCTGAATGGAAATGTCATGCTCCCATTACATGTGCAATAAGATTTTCGAGTCATTGCTTGATTCATCATTGTCTCCTTTCTAAAAATCCCATAGCAAAGATTTGTTACAGCTGTATCAAAACCACTGAGGCTTACAAATAATGGAATAACATGTCAAATGGTAAAATAATTTGAAGCACAATTCACCATCTGCAGACTAGATTCCAGATAATTCGAATGATTAGAATTTAACATCTACAGTTACATTTATGTATCAGTGCAACATTATCCTCTGTGAAAACAAACTACAACATGTTCCTAATAGGAAAGACTTCTTTTGATGTATCGAAGCGTTTCAGAATTTCAGCTCTTTCAAAAACTCCGTTTTGTTCTTCGTTCTCTTTCCTGAACTGTCCGCACAGCACTGAACAGCAGAAAGGCTGCTTGTCGGGAGCTGGGAGAGCCAGCGCCCTGTTAAGCACACAGTTACTGACAAGGCAATTGAGTAGATGCCACCACGTCAAAAAAGGTCAACAAATAAGATGCTGCAACCTCCACTCTGCCATACCTCAGCAAGCTCTGCTGGTACGGCTACAAAGGAGTTTTAAATACGTTTTGCTTCCCATAACTTATGAAAAACATAGCATTCATTCTGTAAGCGTAGCCTTGTCTGCGTTAAGCTTAATATTAGTTCAGTAATTTCGGTAACTAAACAGAGCAGAAAATGATCTATTTTGACTGTGTAAGAGCACAGTGGCAGACAAAAAACAAGTCACAGCATCCACACAAGCTGCCTACCTACCTACTGTACAGCGGTACAACTTGACTCATGGGAGCTACGTCTCCAGAAACCTTCCCTATAACTGACACCGCAGCGCTGGAGGACCAGCCAGCGCCTCAAGCACAACTGGGTAGCAGCTGTAACACCCATCACAGCTGGGGACATCCATCCCAGGGCCCCACGGGATGGCTGTAAGACAGAACCACCTTAACCCTACCCACACCCCAACAAGGCAGCACGCCGACGTTCCAGCGCACAGCAGAACATGGAAGTGGCAGGAAGCCAGCACAGTCTGCACCACCCACGTGTTGACTTCTATTAGCTGACAATGCAAGTGCTGAAAACTCACGCCTGCGTGCCACCTTGAAGCTTAACGTGAAGACGATTTCCATACATCTGCATGGTTTTAAAACAATTCAAGCACGGCAATACTGAGTTCATCTTTGGCACAGGACATAAAACTTTCATTGCCATTACTCAAAAAGGCACCTGCAACGTGGGATGCAATTCAACATTCCCTTTGTATAACTGCAGACACCAGTGTGGCAGCCCATTAAATAAACACTTTGCCCCATAGAACAACTAAGGCTAGATTAAGCCAGTAAATGAAAGGCTGCAGAAAAGGACACGACATCGGTAGGTTACTGATATTTTTCAACCATTAAAAACACTTTGCAAAAAATGATGGAGGTACAGAGGACTACAATTACCAGACTTTATGTGATGATTCAGCAAGACGATTTCAAAACAAGACTTTCCTTCAGACACCCTGCAATTTTACTCCTCTTCTCAAGCTGAAGCTTGAAGCGAGGCTTCCCAGAAAGCATCACTTAAGCACCAGCACTTGTTTTGAGGGAGAAAGGAACAATATTATCTGTTATTGGCAGAGCAAAACTGCAGAAGCAGGACAGGAAATAACACAGGCAGCAACCCAGACTCAATCATCAAGTAATATCCCAGGCTTCTAGTCCCCCATATCTTACGGATATTCTATCAGGCTCTGTGATAACGCGCAACTGCAGCTCATATACGCAGTCAATTAAACCACGGCTTTCTGCCTTACACTCTCCTTCTGACAGAGCAAGCGATTTCCAGCAAGGTCCTTACATTTCTCTCAGGGCTCACCAAAACGCCGCACATTCTGAGCCACGGTACCAGCAGCCCCCCAACAGCCTCAGCTCCTGCTGCACGGGGCCGCCAGCACACCACGTCCTGCTCCCCTGACATCTACTTCACCTCCTCAAAACGGAACCACGACAACTTCAAAAAGGACCGGGACTGCTTGTCTGCACGCAACTTTGTAGGCAAAGATGTATTTTAGCCGCATGGAAACGTATTCTACAGTGTTTCTCTAGCTGGCAGTTTACAGCTGCTACAAAAATTTCACAATTTTACGCATTACTTTAAACAAGTTTTACAATCCCAGAGCTTGAACGTATCGGGTTGTAAGTACAACAAAAATGCTCCTCTCAATCATCACAAATTAAGAACTTTGCTGCTAAGTACAGCCTATCTTGCATCTGTTTTTCAATATCTGTCACTTGTTCCAAGCTTATGAAGTATTAATAGCTGAACTGAAGCAACATTACAACTAAATGCCACCTACTCCCCGGACCATTACCTGTAACAAAAGTCTCAGGGCATTTCATGCTCTTTTTGTGGTTTATTTTAACATCAGCTCCACCAAGTCAAGTCACAGAAGATGCAGTAGCCAAGCGTCACTGCCAGCCCAGCAGCCCCACAGCAGCCACCTTGCCTCCACAGGGTCACAGTGTGGCAAGTCAGAGGTCAATACACGGCACAAATCCCAGAACGCAGGCAAACCACATCACAAGCACTGAAGCACGAAAATAAGTTGAAGAATCAGTGGGCAAGTTATCAGTCTCTGATAAATTCTTCTGTTGTGCTCTGAAGTTACACCGTCCATTTGAAAACTCAAGGCAGTCAAATCCCAATTTCCTCTCTACTCCCTGCTGATTTTAAGCAGCCAAATCTTTAGTGCCTAACTGCTTTATGTTATCCTTTCCCTAATTTTTAAAGCCCTATACACACGCTTAAGACACAGCACACCTTCTGTAAATGTTAACGATTCAGCAAAGCCACCCGCAACCAGTATCTCCATAAACACTACTACCCTTGTAGTAATCAATTCCTCAGTTCTATGGTTATAATATAAACAACATAGATAAAGCATAGCAGCGAACTGAACACCATATGCAAAAACACACAGCACAGTACACATTTCATTTTACAATGTTTACATTCTATATTACAGCAGCAATACAGGAACTGAAGATTAACCTGCTGACATGGAATACAGTACTTCCAGGCACTGTGCATGCCTGACGCACAGCAGCCAGGGGCTGGAGAAGAAGGAAAGTACGGGGCACAGCGCCATGTGCTCCCAGCAGGACTCGGTCTTGAAGCCAACGAAAAGCCACCGAGTCCTGAATCAGTACACCGCTATTTCTCCACCACTTCCCAAAAGGAAGCAGAGCCTCTGGAACGTAACAAAGCACTGGGGTTGCAGGAAAAGCCACCTTCCAACTGCAATCATTCTCAATGCTGAAAATTAGCTAAAATGCAGTATTTAAGGAACGCCTCCTTCAGGCTCTTAATCCCCAAAATCAGCACACTAATCAAAATCCTCTTTATGTTTCACTTGTGCTATTAGTGCTTCCCCCCCCAAGTCTCGTGCGATATTAAAGGTTCAGAACATCCAAGCAGGGAAACAGCCTTCCAAAAAAAGATAACTGTCCTCTTACATCGACTATTCTTAACCTGCCACGTGATGTGCCTGCACTGGACCTCACGCAAACCAGAATACTAACCCAGGGGACAGAGAGACAATTTCGGAGACTGCTCAAATTTAGATTTTAAAAAGTCAACTGAACTTAAAAACGAATTTGTAATTTCTATTAATAATTGCTTAGGAGATTGTTCAGGAGACCTAAAGCCATCAAGTGAATTCACTTCTGAAGAGAGAGCTCTTAAAAAATAAAAAACAAGTGATAAAAACTGAATGCCAGCTTTATGAAGTGCTCCTCTCCCCATAGGGCTGCCAACACTAAAAGGAGGAAATCCCAAAAGCAAACACCCTTTGAAACAGATACATCTGCTCCCTGGAAACACTTGGTGCTGGCTTCGTTTTCCTATCATTAGCTCCAGCTCCAATTAATCCCATTCACTTTTTAAAAACAAAGGCTATTCTAAACAACGTTCAAGTCTCATAAACGCACTGAATTACGCACACATGTACTACTGTCTGCGTGCATGCTATCGGTGCCGTTCTGCTGTCTCACTAAAACACTTATCGCTCTCCCCATACAGCACCAATACGGTAGCGGCTGGGCTACAGGCAGGGACAGCACCCGGCCCAGCCCCGGGGCAGCACGGCCCTCCCGTGACGGAACATGCAGCTTCAGCGCGGCGCCGTCCTGTGCCACGCTCGCACCCCAGCAAGCGCAGCTTCCGCCCTGGCGCAGCCGAGGCCGCGAGGGATACCGCCGCACCGGCGGAGCAGAAGGCAATGATGTGATGCCGTTTACTTTCCGCGGGATGCCGAAGGCGCTTTACAGAACCGCTGTGGCGGCGGTGCCCGCGCAGACCCGCCGCGGCCACCAGTCCCGGCGTCGAGCTCAGCGCCCTGCCGGGAGGAGGGGCCCGGCGCTGCGCAAACACGGCGGCACGCCTGCCGAGCTCCAGCTCCGAGACAGGACGACAGCACTCGCGGCTGCCACGCTGCCGGCAGCACCGGTGCAAGAGAAGCCTCTGTGCCCGCTTTCCCGGGGCGGCCCGAGCGCGCGGCCCGCACCGCTACAATGCGGCGCGGCTCCCGGTACCGCTCCCGGTTCCGCACGGCAACAGCAGTAGCCCGAGCGGCGCGGCCGGCACAGCCCCCCACCCTCTCCCCACAGGCCACTGCCTGCCACCTCCCTCCCGCCCCGAGTACCGACGCCCCTCGGCGGCACGGTCAGGCCGCGCCTCGGCCCGGGCCCGCCTCACCGTGTGCTCGTGCTCGTCGGCGCGGGCGCGCGGCGGCAGGCTGAGAAGCAGCAGCAGCGCGGCGGCCGCGCGGAGCAGCAACAGCCCGGGCGCCGCCATCTCGGGCCTCCGCGTCCCCGCGCACGCAGCAGGCCCCGCCGCGGAGCCGGCCCGCGCCCCGCCACCAACGCCGACCTGCGACGCCACTTCCGGTCCGCCCGGCCACGTCATCCGGCCGCACGCCGGAAGCGGGGTGCCTACGGCGGCCGGCAGGAGCTGCGGAGCGTCGCGCGGGGCCGCCCTCAGCGCTTCCTGGCGGCGGGGCGGGGCGCAGCAAGCGGCCGAGGGGTGTTGCCTCGGGCACGGCCCGGGTCTGTGATACACGGTGGCCTTAGGGGGAAGCTCAGTGGAGCAGGACCGTATTTTAACCGACTGAACTACGTTGTAATCAATGAACTCTTAGGGTAGCGATCCATTGTTTCGAATGAACTGTGTGCCACAGAACTCGGCCACAGAGCAGCGTGCAGATTCACTCGCACTTGGTCTGGTCTGCCACGATGCCCGTACAAGCGCCGCAGACTCACAATGCCATTTCAGAGTGCAAAAGTCTACATCCATACACAGAGCACAGGCTGACAGGGCAGGCCAAACTGCCCCCATGTGACAAACAGCTCCGTTTTCCATGGACAAAGCCAGCAAACGCTTCCAAGTAGCTCTACTTACGAACCCAGAGAATAAAAGTAGGAAGCTAAGGAGCTGCCAGCATTAGGTGTTCACTGACCAGACAATTGCTAAACCAAATATAACCAAGTTTTAGAGACTACTAGTTATATTTCAAAAATGAAACTGTGCCATCTCAAGTATTGCACAAGCCAACAAATAGATAGTAAGATACGTGCTGAACAAAAGGGCTCAGTGCTGTTGCTTGCCACTTCTGCTTTGAAGGCACGATTCCAAACCAGTAGCTCCTTGATTGCCACTGCTCTCCATTGCTATCATCAGAGCTTCACCCTCTGTGGTCCTGTACATTCATGATACCATATTCCCAATCTCATGTCTATTGCAGTAACAGCAAGGTCCTTTTAGAAAGAAGTATTTGTCAAAACCTATTCAAAACCTTTACTTGCAATTTCTTTAAAAAAGAAAAACTTGGACAAGTTTGCTAGCACCATATGTTTCTTCTCAGTCATTGCACCTCAGTCCAAAGCAGAGCAGAATACCCCTAGGAGACAGAGAGTGCCTCAGTGTCTCTGGTTTATTCAGCACTGACGTCTCTCAGGCAGAGCCATCTGCTGCAGAGGACAGTGTGAGGCACATTACAAAGACCAAACATTCTGGCGGGCCAGCCAGCTGCCACCCGAGTTTGGGAGATGGCTCGGTGCCCCTGCCCATGGAAGAGTCAGTGACTTTTTACCAGCAATTTTATTATCTGCTCAGTCCTTCTACATGGAAACATGCTTTCTTCTCACACTCTTCCCCAAGCATATTTGTGCTTAATCACTGATTTGGTCATACGCAAATGCTTCTCTAATCTCTCCCAAGCTTTAATTTCAGTGCATTTTTCATGTGGCGGCAATACACACCATGGCTCACCCAGCACAACTTGAGTCTACCGATGAGGACTCCATACACTGAGCTGCAAGAAGCTTAAAGCAATTAAATAAAACCAATCTGGAACACATTTTGGCCATTCAGAAGGTGCATCTCTGCTGATCTGAAAGTCTTTGTTTTTGTATGATGGTCAGGTCACACTAAGATTTAAGCTGCAAATGGGAGAGCAACCACAAGACTACTTATGGATCACATTCCAGCTCTTCAGCCGTGAACTGCCTCACTGCAGTACTAGCAATAAAAAAAAAAACAGCTCCCAGCCATATAATCAGGATTGTGCAAAGGCAAATGTTCAGATACTGTTCAGATATATCCTTCTCAGAGAAGACATATTTGGCTATTACATGCAGAGAATGCGGACTTAAAAATTAGGCAAGGGAAGAGAGAGCCCTAGGCTGCTTCAGTCCAACACCTTTGAAAGGAAGTGTTCTGCACAGTGCTCATAGTTTGCTTTTCCCCATTTCCCCACGCACTGCGTTTCTACCTTATGTTATATACCTGGCATCCATCACATCACAGCTCCAAGCCCCGGAGCACAGCTGCAGTCACCACTATGGAAATGGGGAACAGCTGAACAAAACCGGGGAGCTGTGTGCAAACCAAAGCATATATATCAGCTGAAAAGAATCACTTCTGAGTTTCCTTCACTTATCCACAGTACCATTCTCCTTATTTCAGCCCGAAAACTTCCTTCCCTGCTTCCAATTTGACCAAATAACACTAGGAACTTTATTCTGTTTCAAGAAGGGCACAGGAAGGCAGCTCCCACCTCACAGAGATACTCTGAACAACAAATACATAAACTCTTCACGCTTCGCTTACTGGCCTGCTGTACACAGCCTGCAGCTCTTTCGTAGCAAGAGTAAAGGCTGTACGAACAGCACTTGGCATAATACCCCACAGGTTTTAACGTGCAGGTGACATTTAGCTTATGCCTATGCCCACAAGACCCGCAGAAGCTTGCAGCTCCCCATACTACCTTCACCATGCTGCAAGATAACAGGATACAACCCTAACACCTGCTCTGCTATGGAGCAAGGGAAGCTTACATGCCCTGATGGAAGTTTCACATGTCCTATATCTCACTCAGGGCTGGAAGAGGGGAATAGTTTGAAAACCAAGTAGGCAGTGCTGCTTAATGCTCTACCCTGAATGCTGTCCTGTAGAATTCCCATCTGTGTCACTCATGGACAGCCAGAGCCCCATACTCATTGTTCCCCAAGGGCCAGGATATGCACAGAAGATTGCAAGGTCTGAAAAAAAAAAAAAAAAAAAAAAAAAAAAAAAAGCTTATTTTAATCATCCCAGCCCCTTGAGATGAAGAATCAAAATAAACTTCTGTTTTATGTGCTTCCTACATTTGGCACACACAGGCCAACGGTGAAGCTGTCCTTAAGTTTGCAAGCCCTCAGGCAGAAAAAAGGACTGGACGCAGCTGTTGCTGATTCACATTGCTAGAAAGCCAGAGCAGAGCAAGCACAGGCAGGCACTAGGCAGGATGCCTGCTTCCACTGCAGCAGCCAACTGTGCAGCTGGTAGTTGTGAGGTGCATGCCTCTGGAATTGCAGAGTTGCTGTATCATTCCAGAGCATGAAGTGGAAGGCTTTCATGCTGCTACGGTGAACGTGCATAGAGATAAGAACAAAGCAGTGCTACCATTTTCTTCCCCTAATTTAAGAGGTCAGCTGTGTGATTTCAAGTGACAACTCCCACAGTGGCTTAAGTACAGCTGTTTTGACACAGCAAATCCCTTGCCAGCTGCCTTGGAAGCTTTCATGGCAAACACAGCACACCCACATCTCGTTCATGTCAATCCTCTTCAGGGAGGAAAGGGGAAAGGCATTTTCAAAATTATAAGCGAAATGCATTTGAAAATAAAGATAACTTTTCATCCTCCTGTGGTTTAATAATTACTGGAGAGACATTCCATACTTTCTGAAATTTCAATATCTGCACACAGTGTTACACTGAACAGAAGTACACAGCACCTGATCCTGCTGTAATGAGAATTCTTCAAACAAAGTATTTAATTTGTTTTGGTTTTCTTTTTTTCAAGTATGTTTTCCAGTAAAGCGCTTGTACATTGTATGGAAAGTTTTGTTGACAATGCTTATCAGGATTTAATTTCTAAGAGGATGTGTTCTTCCTTCATCAAAGGGAAACTTCATGCTGGTGCAGGGCTGCCAAGACATATCAGCATTCTCCTTTTCAACCATGATTTTTCCCTCGAAGTCTCAAAGCACCAAAATTCTTCCAAACAGAAAAGCTACAGCAGACCAAAAAATCTCAGTGAAAACCATAGGCAGAGCTACCAGAGCTTTAGGGAGGAAGAAAGATACAAAAACGTTTGGCTCCCACTTATAAATAATTTAAGACAACCCAAAAATATCTGTACAAACACACACATATATATAGGAAAATCTCATATTCCACAGATGTTGAGAGATTCAGCGACCTCTTGGGGGCACAGGTGGAGGATAAAAGCCTTCACAGTTTACAGGCCTATTAAAAAACAGAACATAAATGCATTAAAAATAACAAAATAGGGTTCCGCGACAAATTACATGTAATAACACTAACTAATAATGCAGTATAGGCAGTAGTCACACAAGAGGGAAAATATGCTTTCAGTGATCCAGCAACAGAGCTGATGCCAAGGGACTAGAGCCACATTCCTGTGTCTTTTTGTTTTCCTGCTGCTTCTCCAGCTGCAGTGATTCTACCATTACTGGGAGGAGATGGTGGAATACTTGTTTGGAATAAAGTTGGATAATATAGTAGCTTCTTTTCTGAAGATTAGTTGAAGAGCAATAGGAAAAGAGCAAAGGCTTCAAATTTTAATTTTTTGTTTTAAATTAATTACAGATAAATTCCAGCTGTATTCTTGCCAGAAGCAGGACAAAACACAGAACTTACTATTTCCACACATCAGTAATAATTATTTTAGCAGTTAGAGCATTTTATTATTAACATCTACTCATATAATCCTGACTTTATAGACCTGCAGTGGTTGGATGAAAGGAGCATTTGCAAGTTACTCAAGTTTGTTGTGGTCCAATCCAATCAATGCAGCATTCCCATGCCTTTCCCAACACTTTATCTCAAATGAGCTCAGTTCTTACTTCGAGGCAAATCATACATGTAAACAGCGTGGCCTGGAGAGATCATAGAATCCTCAGAGTTGGAAGGAAACTTTAAAAGGTCAGCTAGTCCAACTAACCTGCAATGAACAGGGACACCCATGGCTCAGTCAGGTTGCTCACAGCCTGGGCAGCCTGGCCTTGAAAATCTCCAGGAATGGGGCACCCGCCACAACTCTGTGCAAACTGTTCCACTGCCTCACCACCCTCACCGTAAAAGACTTTTTCCTTACATCCAAACCTAAATCTACCCTCTTTGAACTTGAAATCATTTCCCCTTGTCCTACCAAAACACACCCTGCTAAAGAGTCTGTCCCCTTCTTTCCTGTAACTCCCCTTTAGATACTGAAAGGCCACTCTTAGGTCTCCCTGAACCCTTCTCTTCTCCAGGCTGAAAAGCCTCAGCTCTCTCAGCCTGTCCTCATAAGGAAAGGTGTTCCATCCCTTGGATCATTGTTGTGGCTCTCCTCTAGACATGCTCCAACAGGTCCACATCTCTCCTGCACTGAGGACTCCACATCTGTACACAGTACAGGACATGAGGCCTCACCAGCACAGAGCAGAGAGGCAGGATCACCTCCCTTGCCCTGCTGGCCACACTTCTTTTGATGCAGCCCAGGATATGGTTGGCTTTCTGGGCTGCGAGGGCACACTGCTAACTCAGCTTACTATTCACCAGCACACTCAGATCCTTTTCAGCAGGGCTGTGCTCAGTCATTTCATCCCCCAGCTTGTATTGGTAGTGGAGGTTGCCATGATGCAGGCAAGATTGCCTTGTGCTTGGATTTATAAAACCTCACGAGGTCCTCCTGGGCCCACTACTCAAGTCTGTCCAGGTCCCTCTGGATGGTATCCCATCTGCCTGGTGTACACCCCACAGCTTGGTGTCATTGGCAAACTTGCTGAGGGTGCACTTGACCCCACTGTCAATGTCACCAGTGAAAATATTAAAGAGTATCGGTCCCAGCACTGACCCGTGGGGGACACCACTCGTCACTGATATCCATTCAGATGTGGAGCCATTGCCCACCACTCTTTGGATTTGCTCCTGGGGCCAGTTCTCATGCATTGAGCAATCCACCCATCAAATCCGTATCTTTTCAAGTTGTAGAGAAAGATGTTGTGGGGTACTGCATCAACAGCCTTACTGAAGTCCAGATCTGAATTTATAAAAAGAAAATAACTTCCAAAGGAATGCCAGGAGGGAACTCCCCCTACTTTGCCTTTAGTTTGTTCTGAGAGGATCTACTCAGGAGGATCAGGTATCCCAGCTCTGCCAGGTGCAAGATGCTAGTTGAGCTGGGTCCGCCTCACTGTGGCGAGCTCTGCATGCATCCGTAGTGCTGCCCACCTTTGGATGTGTGAGAACCACAGTGACAGCACTGCAATGGGCAGGTTACCAACAGGAAACCCATTCCACCAAGTATTACAGACAAGAAGGAAGGATCTTACAGTTACTTAGCAGTGCTTGTTTGCACATAACAGTTTGGCAGACTTCGCTGAAAAGACATTCCTGTCTTAATTTCCACTCACTTCTTCTGTATTGATTCTCCGAAAGCTCTTGTTTGAGCTCCCCGTTAGCTTTACTTACCTGCTTGCACCTCGAGGGGGCACTCTGGGAGGCCTTTCAGGAAGGGGGAGAGGCAGCCTCTCTGCTTGGCTGGGAATAGGGCTGCGGCTTCTGCTTGCTTCTGAGAATTCATTGTCCTGTCAAAAAGAAACCAACAACAAAATCTCAAGATGCAGGTGCTTCTGAAAAACTTTGCCTCTAAAGCACACATTTTCCTCAGCGTCCAAGCTGGCACATAGCTTCAGGACTGGACCACTTAGTGTATGCAGATATATTATCAACTCAATTGAAAACAAAGACAGATGTACCATCAGTAACATGTCTACATACTGAATTCTGTGAAATAAGATTACAAACTAGACCCGGATACAGATTTTCAGTCACTTTTGGTAGCAGAACATCAAAATGATTGGTACCGATGGCATGAAGTGTGGTTCACAAGCATCTAATTGGCAGCAGAGAAGGAATTGCAGAACAGGCTGCAGACCCGCAGAATTTGGTTTTTGTTAGCTTCCCAAGAGAAGCAGCTACATGTTGATATTTATGAAAATATACTGCTATCCCTAAAAACTTTTTTTTTCCTATATAAAAACAAAGCCATGTATTTAACGACCAGTGAGCACATGTAGCCAAGATCTTACCTCGCTGTCCCCTTCCATCCCACTGCTGACACTCAATATGCTCCGAGTGCTGGAGCGGTTGCTTGCACTACCTAAGGTTAGTAAGCAAGAGAAAAAATGGTTTATTAGAACCTTGTGATTTTACTGCAAGTCGCTGACTCACTACTCCTCATAACCTCATCTGTACCTCTTGCATATATGATGTAATACCTGCTTAGATGAAGTCTAGTTTCCACTGTTATTTTCCACATGTTCAAGATTGAAACAATTGCATTTACTACAACACTCATCACTGGGCCAAACCCTTCAGATCTAACTTTCTGGCAGATTTCTCCACTGTCAAGGTCCAGGCTTCTGGTTAAGTACTTGGCCATAATCTAACTGAAAGGGTCCAGTGCCAATATCAGACTACAAGTCAGGAAAATATTTTCACAACTGTTACACACTCAACTTTTATGTGTATTTAAATTATCAGTCCCCGTGTCCATAACTGCATACAGGTAGATGGTGAAGGGTATCGTCACATTAATTTCTGGAATAACTGAATGAGCTTTCTGTGCTCAGTCTGCAGACACTGTGAGAAGGCAGGAACTTAATTTGCATGGTTAAACTTCATAAAACGCAAATATAATAAATATGTCCAGAGCATCCAAATCACTCAGAAGCTTGGGTCCCAGAGAAACCAACGAAAAATGCTGCCCTTTATCTATAACATTTGAGGAAATTACAAGTAGAGATTGGTTCCCAGCCTGCAATATGGCTACATCCCTCAGAACAGAGCAGCATGTGTTCTGCTGGGAGTAACAGCAAGGGACCTTTTTTTTTTTCTCCTATGAAAGCAGCTGTCATCTACTTTTAAAACTGATTATGGAGATGGAGACTATTCCTTCCTTCAGAAGGCCCAAGGGAACCTTTTGCCCAGCCTTCTGGTTTTCCTCCTGTAGAGATGCATACACAACATGTATACCCAAATCCCTTGATGAACCTGAAGTTGCTTTTACTGTTTTGAAAACAGTTGGCACGCAGACTTCAGGGTGCCAGTATCAGCACTAGGATTCAGCAACAGAAGTCCTGACCCATGAGCTGACTTCCAGACTCATGCTGGGGAAATGTTTTCTGCCCAGCCTTCCTGCAGAGAGGGGTGACACTCAGGGTTTGCTTACTTGTTGTGCTGGATGTGCTTTCAGTTTTCCAGTCTCCTCGCTTTAGCTCCTTTTTTGGTGGGAATAAGTTTTTCCTCGGGGTGTATTCATATATGCCACATTCTGGTTTCCCCAAAGTATTATGAGAACGCCGAATGGGTACTGTAATTTCCAAATCTGGAGGGCAAAATGAGAGCAAAGAGCTCAGAATGATCTACTGAGTCTAATCTCTGTGAGATGCTTCACATCCCAAAACAAAGTTAAGCAGTCACATAAAGATGATCATAATTGTACATGTATGAATCAGGATTCAATCCACAGATGTGGAAATCCTTTTCTCAGCCTGGGAAACAAAAGAGTAAAGCAGCTTCCTCATTTTTTAGCCAACAGGCACACAGATGCGAGTATCAACATATCACATAATTACAATATGGAGACATTTCTGCCTTAAGAATCTGTAGTATTGTTAGCTGCTTCACTACTGGAGAATGTCAGAATCAGAGACTGTTACCTGTACTTTTCCCTGATTTTTGCTTCTCCATTTGCCTCCTGGTTATGCTGTCTCGTAGCCGTTTCAGATTTTCCTAAAAGATCACAAAATATTCTTTTCAGGGCTTTGGACAAAGGAGGATGAACAGTCCTCTGACAATGAAGTAACATATTTCAGCCGACTTTACAACCAATCTGTAACAAAGCTTGCTAAACCTGGCTGAAGTCCAAACCATGTCAACAAGTTTTAATCTATTCCCTTCAGAAATCCTTGTGTGCCTTTCAGAAGCCAAGTTTTTTTTTTCAGATGTTGTGTACTTTCAGGTCAAGTTCAAAGATCAGGTGAAGTTGCAGATAAGAAGCACACTGGGTTTAGAACATCCCTGTATTTTCTGTCTCCACTGTTACACTAGCACAGAAGCAGGACACAGGCTCAAGTAACTGCACAGTCCTTTCTGTACTACAAAAAGATAATTCTGACTGTGAGGACAGATTTCCACACATCAGAGAATGACAGACAATTGAGAGAACTGGGATGTCCCCCAATAAAGCAAGAGGGCTTACCTGTAAATATAACTGGGAACAAAGTTTATTTACATATCACTTACTACAGTAAGGAAAGGAGTGGGGAGGTAAGAGAGCTTTTATAGCAGAGAAATAAATACATATGTGAAAGTGAGAAAATCCCTGAACAGGCAGAGAAGCAGAAGGAACACAAGGCTCCAAAAGCACTCCCTGCTTCTTTTGAAGAAGGAACTCCACGCTAACAAGATAACAGAAACCTGAAAGTGTGACTCCTAGTTTCACTAGTCATTGCATTGCTGCTGCCAACAGTTGAATGATTTCCTCATTCAACTCAACCACAGCACTTTCACTAGACTTCGCCTAGCTACAAAGAACAGGCAGTCCTGGATGCTAATGGAATGAAAGCCATCAAACAAAGCTTTTCGAATGACCTGAGGAAGCATCAGTCCATTTACAGGACAGGAGTTTAATGACAATACACCATCTGGGATAGAGTCTTCATTGATCTGAAATGGATGGCAACTGACCACCTGAATGTTCATTCACAGAAGTCCTTGCCAGCAAGTAGGTGCTAGGTGGAAAGAAAGGTAATTTAGTCATCTGGATTGTGCCTGATTCCTAGCGTACAGATCTCCATCTTAGAAAGACTAAAACTATTACTGCAAGACAAACAGAACTATAAAACTGCTATCTGCTTGCTGCTTCATGGAAACAGCCCCTCAAAGTCAGAAGAAAACCCTGCTGGTGGGGACACTGTGAGGAGTCTTCCTGCTCCAACCTGGAAAGGATTGTACCTACACTGAAATGCTTAGGATATATGCTTAGAGAGAACATTGTATTTCTTAAACAGTGGAATAAACCAGTACCTGCTGGAAACGGAATGATTCTGATCTCTTCTTCTGGTTCAGTTGCCACTCCTTAAAGTGAAGTACAGCTTCATCAACATTGAGTATGCCCATTTTCACTTGTTCTTGTAATGTGATCAGCTGCCGTTGACCTGGGGTTTTCATTCCAGCAAATGGGTCATATATACTTGATTGAGACAGGTCTCTAACAGGCCTGACTATCGTTTCTGAAGAGAGAATAACACCAAAAATATCACTGAACTTGTGTTATCTGCCTCGCTGAATACAAAGCAATTCAAGCAGCCTTGATGCCATATTACAAGCTGAATGTTTCACTAACCAGAAGAGAATTTTGTCTTTATGTTGTCCTGACACCATTTATCAAGACTAAAAGCCTGAGAGATAGTACTGTGCATAAATGTGTCCTAGCGATAATCTCTATGCTTAAAAAAATAAATTTAAGTGAACGGCACGAAAGGCCCTCCTTAAAGCACTCTGCTTCCTCATCCCAAAAGTGTCTCTCTCCCCTCAGTAATCCATAAAACAGTGTTTCACATTTGCAATCACAAAGCTAGACTTCCTAACCTGTGCAATGTAACTCCAGCAGCTGAAAGCTCATCCTACTGATGCTGGCTATTTTTATCTCATTTACAACATTAAAAAGGAGTACCTAACACAGGAGATAAAAGATCAAAGATGGTTCCTCGCACTTTGATAATGAACTGGATTAGAAGTTAAAGAGTAAGGTCATAATTTTGGAGCATAGAGATCAATGGGAGACAGTGCACTGCAGGTTAAATCCCAAGAAGTAACAATCAGTGGACAGTGACTATATCCACAAGACCAGGAATAGAGTATCAGCTCCTTGAAGCAATATGGGTCAAAACAAAAAAGGACTTCAGATATCATTAAAATCCCGTCTGATGATAAACTCTGAGACAGGAGATATTTACTGCATGAGATAAAAGAGTACTCCTCACATTCTGCAGATGTAAAAGTTTCCAATGTCACATAAGGTCAAGTCCTTCATTTGGGACTGTTATCCCCAGTCTTGTAAGACAGCCTGTTCTGTCACATGCACATCTCACTTGAACAATGCTACCTCAGCAGATTTTCTTTTGGATTACTTGAAAGATTTTCAGGATGAACTTCTGACTTACCTTTCCTCACCTTTCCTCTAGGGACATAGAGATTCTCAGGTCTTTGAGCTTTCTGTGCAAAAACTGAAAAACAAACAATCTTTAGACACTGATCACAAGTCAGGAAGACAAATATCAGGGATGAACATGGTACGCATTCTCAATTCTGCATTGCATTACAGCTTCTCTTAAGCTCCTACTGAACCCTAATAAGACCATTGGAGAAAACAGAATAATGAGCTGTATAGTAAAACTCCCCTTCTGTCATCTTCAAAGAATTTAGCTAAGTCCCCTCTAAGAGAACTCTGGAAATGCCTTCCTACAGTAATGTAATGGTGAGAAGGAGGAGTCACTGAAATTACTTTCCCACACTCGACTAGAGTTCTTGTTAGTGTGTTTGTGGAATGTGACAATTTTCACAAAGGGCCTAGGTAACTAGGAGGAACAGTTTTCTTTAGTTTCAATTTGGAACCACCCCAGAATGAGGTACTGTCCTACGTAAATGCCATTGAACCAATGATACCATTACAGAGCAACAAGTTCTCAATTTATTAGCTTGATCGTGTCCTCACAATACCAAAATCTTTCATATTTAGTTGGATTTGTTTATACTGGTTAGGGGCAATCTGTCATCCTAATGTTTTCATTAAGAGCAATCTCAGGCCAAGACCTCAAGATACAACAACCCCGCATTTTCAGAGTAGGCAGAAAATGAAAAACAGAAACAAGATCCCAAAAATAATCCAGTTCCTATGGTTGACAGCCAAATAATCAAAGGGTCACAGAAACCATGAATAGATTTTCTTGGTGTGTATTTGGTAACTGGAGCCTACCTCAGTGCCATTCTAAAGATGACTGATTTACAGCTTAGATCCTGGTACCCAACTCACCTTTGGAGATGTACAACTCATTGTCTGGCTGTGGAGAGCTGGATTCTGGTCTTGGAACAGGAACTGGAGGTCTGCTAGCCATTTCCTGTGGAAAAGTATCTTTTTCCACTGAGTAATATAGGTCTTCACCATACTGCTGGGAAACTCCTTCCCCAGAATCCGGTGCATCCATGCCACCACCTACAACAGAGAAAGGTTTGTAAGAAAAATAATCTGTCCACTTCACTGAAAATTGGATCCCTCCAGATGTGGAATGTATCACATTTTTACCAAGCTGGTCATTTCTCAGGTAAAAATACCCAGTTTTGCAGTGAATTACAGTGCCAAAGACCTTCAAGACAGGATTCCATAAACTCATTAATACCTAGTAGCATGTAAGCATTTGCTACTAAGCTTGTATCATCTGTTTTGGTAAAGAAACCACAGGGGAAAGTCTAAAAATTGGTCTAAGAATTAATCGTGGCACTGGTAACCAGAAACGTCCTAAGTTCCAGTTCATTAACAGACAGTAGTTAACGAATCAAATAGATTCTAGCACTGATTTCCAAAAGTTACTTGTGGTTGTCTACAGAACATTAGAGAGAATTTTTCCTTTTTCTGAAACAAACAATCACAACCAGCTGACAATATATTTGACTTCCGAGAAACAGAACTCAGAGGGAGCTGGCTGCTTGCATCTGCACTTAAAAGACCTGGCTCCTACTACACCACCTTTGTCATCCCACATCTGGTCTCACTAACCTCCCTGCAAAATCAAATGCTGTCATATCTAATTTAAAAGTTAGTTTCACACATTTGCATGTTGGGAAATGAACAGCTCAAGATCAAGACAATTAAGAGCCCTTGGACTAACTTCCTGCATAACTTCCTGCACTGTTACAAAGTCATAAGTGAATAACCTAGTCACTGGACTTATTTTTCTTCAGTGCTGCAGTACACCTAGCTAAAATAATGCAACAAAACTGTCAGAGTATCAGTGCTGGCAGGGGAAATAGAGCAATATGTTAAAAAGACGCAGTTTTAATGTTGCTCCGAGTCCAGCTGGGTAACCCATGAAAAGTGAGTCTGAATCCCATGGAACCTGGTGAGTTGGGAAGGGGCTTGGATGACCAAGTCATGCAAAGGGGGATAGCCCAGAGCATGTTTGGCAACCAGAATTTCTTCTCCATTTTCCAGGCTGCTATTTTCAAATAGACTGACTTGTGAATAAAGCATCTGCATTAAAATTCATCACTAGCTAATGCTGCTCCACTTTATACTCAGGCCCTGCCCATGAGGTGAACCTGCATGAGCATCAAGACATCAGAGTTGATTCCCATTACAAAGATGAGGACAAAGACTGCCATTTCTGAACAGACATCAACTGTGTGCTTGTACTCACTGATAAGTAGAGACTGGACAAGAAGCCAGTCATCTTTCATGGTAAGACACAAACCACACTGGTCAAGTCACCTCATGAGCTTCACAGGATGCTCTTACTATTTCGTTTCATCTGTACCCACTAAAGCAAGGCTGCCTGTGTCAAATAGTGCAGACTAGCTCCTGTCCTTAACAGATCAAGAACAAATCTCAAGTTCCATTTAACTGTTCCATCTGTGCTGCTCCCCACCTCTCCAAACAGATCTCACCTTCTAAAAACTTGCGGAGCATTGAGTCTTTCACAGTTAGAGAGAATTCATCTCCAGAAATTGGAGTGTCTGGCTTGGACTGAAGCATTTCTACATCTGAAAAAGAAAAATCAGACCAATGAGCCTGTTGATTATGTCCTGAAGCACGTTCAACAACGTCATACAAGGTGACATGACAGTTCTGACTGGATTTTCATTTTATAGTGAACATCAAAGACTACAGCAGACAACTGACCAGACGCTTGCCTCTAAAGGCTCAATAAATTGCCTTTAATATAAGTTGCAAATAATTGCAGTCCACTTCGCACAAATCTTTGCCAGCAGTCTGCAACTTATACTTGAAGAAAATAGATGCAACTAACATTGCTTGGTGAGAACTTCTGACAAGGCTCCAAGCAGACACTAAGGATTTCTTACTGCATGTAATGTTGCTCTGAAGGGCCAGTGGGAAGAGCGGGCTAGAGGTTAAAGTTTCTGGATGTCAGTCTTCAAAATTTAATAACTAAAATACTTTTCTTCAAAGAGACTTTTTTAGTTTCCCTTTGCAGGGCTTAAGATTTCAGAAGGGTGCTCAAGTAACTTGCAAACAGAGAAATGTATAGAAGATGCACTATGACCTAGTGACCCCTCACTAGAGCTAAAATACATACGCATGCACACCATGTAACAAAAGGTTATATCCTTCTCCCTTTAAACATTTTTAAACAATAGGAGTTAGTTTTTCTGCACACGAAGAAAGCTGCCTCTTTACACAGACCTGTCCTTTATGTAAGACAAAGGCTTCAGTGTGTTGGTATAAATTACACCCCTGAACTTTACAAGTAGTTAATATTTTGCTGCACAATTCCCTCAGTTTGCTGAAGGAAAACAATGAGGCTGCTGTTTCTTGCATTAACTGAAGAAAAAATAAGAACCGATGAGGACAGCATCAAAAACTCAGTCTTAAGAGAATAAAAATGGTGGGGGAGGGAGAGGATACATAGGAGAGTAGAACAAGGGCATCACAACTACTACCTAATTTTTAGGCATTGGAGCTCTGCAAAATACAAGACAATGCATTTTATTTGTTAATAACTCTCAAGGATAAAGGATAAACTCAAACTCTCTTGGCTTGAATGTCCACGGAGTTCATAGAGCAGGAAACAGTGCCATGAGTCAGGACTTGTTCCCACCAGGATTTCCCACTGTCAGCAACCAGCCTCGCATAGAGAAAATGCAACCTAAATGCTTCCTCAAGTAAAATAGCATAATAACTAACTTCAGCCTTACCTACTAAGCTGACATCAAATGTAAGTCAGCAAAGAGAAATGCAAGAGAAGATTATAAGTGCTATCATTCTATACTCTTCACAGGAATCCTTCTGCTCTAACTAATCAGGTACTTCAGACACTGAATGCACACAGAAACCTGGCAGTTCAATTTTCACATGAATCACCAAGGTTTTCAGCATTTTCAAGAGTCCTTGCACTTAGATCCCCTCCCCTAGACCAAGCTCTAGACTACTCACAAATACTATTTCGTAACATTCAGGAGGTGCCAATGAGGGGGAAGCAGAAAAAGTAGAGCATTTTAACTGATGCTGTAGTTTGTACTACAAGATTGGTATGATAGAGATAGCTTTCCCTTTTTGCTATTCAGCTGTTGTTTGTTACAGCCTGTGACTCAGCTAAATGATATTTACCTGCTATCTGCACCAACTTAGAGCAAATTCCAATCATATTCAAGAAAGTTGTTTGACATTGCAAGTATTTGAAGAGGGTAATAAAAGGAAAGTGCTCTTATGAAGTAGAATTATTACAGTTGATGATAAGGAATTAAATAAGGCAATTCAATCCCTTTAAAAAAAACAGCAAACAAGGTAACAGCAGGAACTGGTAAGTTCCCACTCATTTGGTTAGGAATACTTTCTGATCTGCATTGCTCAGGCTACTAAGACCCGGTCATTTATCACAAAAGTTACAGGGACCACTAGCAACTCCCAACAGCACTGTGCAACTCTCTGCAGCATCAGTTTAAACAAAATTGGCCCTTTTGTAGATTCTGCACTTTCTCCGCAAATGTTTCCCCAGGACCAAATGCAGATAGAAAACCAAAAACAAAAACACATTAAAAGAAATGAAAAGAATATAAGAACTGGCAGAACATTCTGGTATCTAAGTATTTGCTACTACTTTTCTTATTACAATGGCTCTTTCTTTTCAAATCAGTTTCTGCTAGGCAAACTGACTGAGTGTTTATTACCAACCTTTCTTTGATCAGTCTCCAAAAAACTCATGGAAGCACATTCTGATTACAACAAATGGGCACACTGCCGCAGTATGTCTGCATTTAAAACAGCCCAGGTATTGTCCTCTATGCCACAGCTATAAGTACTTACATAAGGGCTACTCTGACCTGCTGAAAGTACTTCAGCAGCAGTTGCTTACAATTTCCTAGGGAGTTTTTCCATCCCCCAAAAATTAAGTCAGTACAAAAGCTTGAAGTTTTAATTTGTGATCCTAACTGAATGAGTCCTAAGCTAGCCAGCACTCCCACCAATTTCAGTGGGCTTTTGCTTCTTTGCTGGTGTTCTAAATAATGGTGAAACCCTCTCACTTTGAAAGAACCAGTGTGCCAATTTAAACTTATCTGTTATAATACAGGTAAATTTTAAGCACTGTTCAGATAAGTTGTAAATATTAATCAGGCAAAGATTAATAGGCTACATAACAAATACAGATGTTTTCCATAAAATACTCCTGATTGGAAGGTGACAAAGACACGTCCACAGTAGCAACACACTGGGAGAACTCCAGAAGCAGCAGGGAATGCTTATTTCTCTTACTGAGATGTTATAAATAAGCCACATAGAGCACTTGCTCAATATTTTGAAACAGATTCATTGAGCCATGCTTTCCAGCACAGAAACCATAAATATCTATTTCACGGGCAAGTTTGGGTTTTTACCTTTCCAGTCCCACTGGTCCTGCAGAGCCTACAGCATGTGCATACACCAGGAGAACTTTCTGTTGCTGATCCTGGAAGCCTCCATCATTCTGCTGATGTACCTGCGCTTGAAGAAGGCTCCTCAAAGAGCAGCAGTCTGCTGGACTTTACTGCTGAGAAGGCCCAAGGAAAGCAGCCTGACTGAGGCTTTGACTACACAACTTTTCCTATCCATAGGCAGCCATTTGTTAGCTTTCTATCTCGATGCTCATCAGCCAAGCAGGCTGTGTATGGTGTACTCCATTCAAAATGCCAGCCACATTCCTTTCTAAGATCTGTTGGAGTAAGCAAGGGCAGGAAAACCTCTCTATCTGAGCTGTTAAGCTTAGTGTAGCTTGCTTGACAGAATGTCATATTGAAAGTCTAGTTGAAAACTGGTAAATTCCACAGAGCTTGTGATTTGCATCCATGAAAAAAAGGAATATCCAATGCACAGTATCTGGGATTTCTGTATGTCCCAGAAATGGAAGACAACAAGTTGGTCTTAGTGGTATTAAGCATGTTTTCCTCTTCTTCAGAATTAGTCTACGAATCCCACTCAGAGATGGGGAAACAGCTCTTGATCTTGTAACCTGACTCTGAAGCCTTTGGGCAGTTTTATTAGCCAGTGTAACATGATGGAAAGCACAGCAATGACAGCAGAGCAGCAAGATCCCAGGCTGCAGCAAGTGAGGATTTGCTAAAACACAACAGCCGTGGGCACAGAAGTAAAGGAAAGAAGCTGCTTACCTTCAGAAGGCCTCAGGTAAGCAGAGATCTCAAGAGAGATACCCTCGGCCTCCACTGCCAACCCTTACTTGAGGTCTGGGAAGGGGTGGATCCTGGCTCCACCCCTTCTGGTCACTCAGGTGCATTGCATGCAGCTGAGCTCCACTGGGTTGGTCCTGCCTTCCCACCAGGTGCTCAATCACTGCTTCAAGCCACAACTCAGCATTTTCACTACAGCCAGCCAACATCAAAACTGGAGTTTGATTTCCTTATGGTGAGAATGGAAAAGCCTTTACTCTTGACACTCAAACAGGACCATATTAAATATGAGAGAGACAGAGCAACTGAGGTTTTTAAGCCCAGAATATTATAGTGATTATACATACAAAGGTCTTCTGGGGCACCAGGGACAAATCCAGCCATAGATTCATAAAGCTCTTCATCAGAACCTGGATTTAAGGAACATTTCATTAATAGGTCAGTAGAAAGATGAGCCATGGACTCATAAACAGACTCATCCTCTTCGCCTTGCATCAGCTCTTCCTTAATGTGACTCTTCAGCATATCTGCAGTTTCCTGAAAAGAAAGAAGTGCAAGGAGAAAAAAAATAATTTGTTTAGATAAAGAATCTGGAGAATAAACACATAGCAAAACACATCACTCTCCCAGCGCTAGTGGAAGAAGCCTTCCAAGAGCACTCCACTCCCAAAGACTAAGGCTTCTCATAGGAGCTAAATCCACAGTACAGTTGTTTGGGGCCAGCCTCCATGATCTAAGTTGTAATGGCAGATAATTAAGGTGAAACAAGGAAGTGCTGGCCCATTCTGAATAACCACTACTGCCTCTCTGCCTCTCAATTTCATTTTCTACTTGACATCTACAACCTCCTAGAATACAAGAAAAGTTCATTCTAAAATTACAAAGGCTTATCAATGGCTATTTTGGGGTAAGCGTAGCCACATGCAGAGCACTTACAAGAAAACAAATTTTAACTCCGCTGTAGATTCAGTTTCAGCTTTTTGGCAGTAGCAGTAGCATGTAACACCTAGTGGGAGTATACAGACCACCCTTTTCTCTGAAACTAACAGGAAACCTCATTGCAGTCAGCTGCTCAAGTAATACTGACAACTTTCAATTCGCAGGACAGCAGAACTCTTTCTCATACATTTGCCACACAGAGGGAGAGAAAGGGGCTGCAGTTTTGCCAAGATCAGGAGGTTAGAAATGTACATCAGGAACCATGTGTCTGCAGAAACATCACTGGAAGGATGAATGACAGGGAAACCCAGCATGGCAGGCTCTGATTCCATCTTTTTTTGTTCTTTCCCCTATGAATTTTCCTGGCTCCAGAGATGAAACCAACCCTCAAGCACAGAAGCTTTCATGGTGGCTGTACATCTGCCTCCTACACCCTGCCACATCATACTGCACCCTTTACCACCTCATCACTCCTCACACACAACACTTTCAGTGCCAAGCTTAATGTCCACACTTGCTGTAGGACAACGTAGAAGAATGCTGCTCCTTCTTACCACGTATTCATCAATGAATTGTCGGAGGTCCTTAAAGCCATGCTTTTCTGCTATCGTGTTTGGATAGTGACCATATTTGTTGGCTACACTGTAGGCCTGCAGTGCTCCAGGGCATGTCAGCAGCAAAGCAGTAAGGTTTTTCAGCCCATATCTTGCAGAAAAGTGAAGCAGTGTTGGCAACTCCTCATCCCTCTGATCTGTGAGAACAGAAGCCTGTTAGAATCTAAGTTTTTCTCCAGCAGCAACAAAGACAGTAAATGAGTAACAAACATCCTAGCAAACATGCTGACTGAGGTAGGCCTGAAACCCTGAGCAGTACATATACTGTTTTAAAACAGAGCTAACTTCGCACAGGTGAATTAGCTGAGGTATCCAGCACATCTCCAGGTCTGAATCCTATGACCTTTAGAAGGGAATCCGGCACTGTATTAGCTGAACGTAGGTACAATCAGAGGTTTGGAAGGATCTCTTAGATCATAATTCCACTAATTTCCAGCTGCTGTGAGGCAACCACATCATGGTACCACACTGATCCAGTTGCCCACTATGCACCTTAGAACAGATTCACAAGGTTAGAAAAGGTCTGGACTGGGAGAAATGCCACATGGGACCGGGAGAACAAGTGAGACATTCTGGGGAGCACTGTCTTGTGACTTCAGCTGTGGCTGAAGCTGTCTGCATAGCTGTATCTGTCAAACTATAAGAAACTGATACAATACGTAATAAAGAAGGGTCACACAACCATATGCAATCCTCCCTCTATAAGCATCTTAAATTTAGCTTCCTGGCTAAGATTTAAGACTTTTACAGACAGCCTATACAGGAACCATGAGCTACAGGTGCTCCAAAGTAAAAACAGGCTATAGATACGAATTTTAAAAATAAAGCAAAAATCTTTCAACTTACTTGTTGTCATATCATCTTCTTCCAGCTGGTTGATTCCAAACAAGTGTAAGCCACTGGCAGGAATGTTCCTCTTCAGTGACTCGGTCAACAGTTTGTCCAGTGCTTCTATGCTGTATGGCACAATTTTAAAGGCCTAGAGATAGATGGGAAGTGATTTTGGTTGTGGAATTCTGGAGATTTATTTAAGACGAAATTTACATGGTGATGTATTAAGTTTTATTTATTTAGTATATGTAGGAAAAAAAGTAAGCATAAACATTTAAGGTGGGACTGTTTAGAATAAGCAAGGAACATGAAGAATTTCTTTGTCCAGAAACAGAAGATCATTAATCTGAACAGATAAGAACTATGCACTCCACAAGAAGAGTACAAGAAGAAAGTCATTCACACAACTGGAAGCACAGAAGACTTACTTCCTACTACCTTGATGGGTATAATCTCACCATTCCAATGAAGTATTGCTACTGCTTTAAGTACAAATAAATCAGTTTTTAATTGCCTTGGTGTACAGTCTGGCTTTTGGACTGGTTCTTAGCCAAAGTCTGTGGAGCGTGCCTATTCCCCAGGTAGCAGCATAGCCCAGTAATAACTGCTTATTAAGTTGAATTTAAAAGGAAGTGAGAGACAACTTCTTTGCCACAGGTGTGCTGGTGATCAACACTACTCTACAGGTTTCGTCACACAGCTAATAGGGACATGCAGGCAGGGAGTAAAGACAACAGACCTGGAGAACACATTGGTGCAAGTTTAACTCTGTAATAGGGCTCAGCTACTCTAACTGCAAAAATGTCACATGAGAATTGAGGATTGGCTTTAAAGAAATAAGAGCCAAGAATAAACAAATACTTTTATTTTATCCTACTTAACTCAGAAAGTTTGAATCTCTGTTATCACATCTTTTCCAAAAACCCTTTGGTACAAATATCCAAATATCTGTTGTAATTTCATTTGTATCAAGTTCTGTCATTCCAATCTTCTCAAATCAAGGTCTAAATAGGGACACCAGGGCTATGAGAAAGCCCCTAAAAAACTGTGTTTCTTCATTTCAAAAGAGCTACCTTGTGGCAAGCACTTTTGCTTATATTCACATATCTACTCTCTGAGAAAAACCATGTTCCAGCTGTTTGCTAGAGTTTTTACCTGGCACATGAACTGTACTGGGTTGGCTGCATTAGCCAACAGACTGCTGATTTCCTCCATGTCAGTATGATAGGTGACACTCGTTTCTCCCACCATCAAGTCCCCTGAATATATCTGCAGAGGCACTGTCCCAGAAGTTAAATCTTTGAAAGGGAAGAGAAGAAATCATCATTAAGAACAGACAAGGGAAACAAGTCTTCAAAGGCCGTGAGGATAGGAGGAGTTTGGAGATGTGCCAACTGGATACCAAAACAGCTTCTTTTGCATAGATTTAATGAAAAGTCATGAAAAAGAACTGAAATTATGTTGATTTGAATATCAGGTAGGAAAAAACTGCCTTCTTAATAGGCATGTCAATGCATATCGCCTGTGACCTGCTACATTGTCAGCTAACACTAGTCTGAACTACTAACGTTAGCAGGACACTGTCTCAAATTACAGAACCTCTGATCTCTCCACTCCTGGCTTTTTCTGGAGTAGTGTTGTCCAAACCACACCATTAAATAAGAGAACAGGGGAAGAAGGGAAGAGGAACCTGAGAAGTTACTAGGCATCCTGCAGCCTTTCCCAATCTCATTAGTCTCCACATGAAATCGGCTTACAAGAATTTCAGCTTTCCAAGTTTACCCAGGCATAGATTTCTCCCGTACACACAATTTGGGAGCTTCCTGATGTTTTACCCAGTGCATACTGAAGCACAAGTATTTTGAATCTCACTGAAATTAGTATTTCCCTGTATATTTACCTGGCTGTAACAACTAAGGAAACAATGATATAGTTACTGTCACACCTGAAAAAAAAATTTTAAAATAATAATAAAAAAAAAAAAAAAAAAAAAAATAAAAAATACAACAAAAAAAAAAATAGAAATAAAAAACAAAAATCATAGAATCACAGAATGGCTTAGGTTAGGAGGGACCTTAAAGATTGTCTAGTTTCAAGCCCCTGCTGTGGGCTGGTTGCCTCCACCAGATCAGGCTGCCCAGGGCCCAATCCAGCCTGGCCTTGGGCACCTCCAGGGATGGGGCACCCACAGCTCTCTGGACAGCCTGTGCCAGCATCTCACTGCTCTGAATAAAAAATTTCTTCCTAACATCTGAACTAAATCTCTCCTCTTTTAGTTTAATACCATCCCCCCTTGTTCTGTCATTATCAAACCTTGTAAAAAGTCAGTTCCCCTCCTGCCTGTAAGCTCCCTTCAAGTACTGAAAGGCCACAATGAGGCCTCCCCAGAGCCCTCTCCAAGCTAAACAAGCCCAACTCCCTCAACCTTTCGTCACAAGAGAGGTGCTCCAGCCCTATGAGCATCTTTGTGGCCCTACTCTGGACCCTAATCCAAGAGCTCTGCATCCCTCCTGAGCTGGAGGCCATGTAAGTTAGTTTCCAGGTGCTTAGATCCAAAGTCTTGATTTAGAACAGCTTAAGTTAAACATTTTCATGTGACTTTGGTTACCTTCTTTAAGGCCACACACTTGACAGTCCTTACAGGAGTTACTGTAATGATTATTAGTCTATTTCTAGACATAGTATATTTGCTCTTCAACAGGACAGACCAAAGCAGATTAAATGAAATCAACCTGGGAAACAGTTATCAGCCTGTAGGGCTCAGAAACCTTGCCCTTAAAGTTTAGCGAACCTAAAGTTTAGACAACCTAAGCTTTTGTAAATATAAATATACAGAGTAACAGAACATATCTGAATAAAGAGGCAAGTCAGGCTAAACAGTTTCAGCTCTAATCACACAGAGATCAAACATTAAAAAAAGTACCATAAGCAATTATTTACCTGCACTTATCTTCTCACGGTGTCTGTGAACACTAACATGATTATAGCACTAACCCAGTTAAGTTCAAAGTGCTTTACATCATGTCACCTGCCTGCGGAATTCCCACACTGCAATCCTGACACTGCTGCTGGGAAAACAGCCATCAAGCATCTGCGTTCTCAGTTCCACACCACAAAAGTATCACAGACAAGAACACAAGTCCAAGATTTCCTGGCCCCGCTATTCCCCACATTGCAGTCTCTACCCTTACCCCTCTGATATTTTTCAGGACAGGCAGGTTGGGAGAGAAGCAATGAGGGGTGGGGAAGTGGGAAACCAAATCTCAGCCCATCTTACTTGGAGCTTCCACAGATATTGTGTATTCATTCTCCAACTCAGCCAGCACGCGCACAGATGATGAGTTCTCTGGAGAGAATTCAACTTCAGTTTTCACTTTGTCATCTAGTCTACATTTCATGATAATATAAACAGTGGTCTGTACCTAAGAGAAAAGACATTAGAAAATACAGGTTTACAATATAAGAACATTTTAAGCCTATTTTCCAGGGATTTTGTTGTTATCATGACTAATACGTTAATTAATTAATAAGTTAATAAGTTAATCTGTAATTTCCACAATCCTGAATGGTTTTCGGTAATATCTTCCAGTTATGGAATAACTGGGCAGGTGGCTTCTGTTACATTTTGCAGTAGCACAAATACAGACATTAAGCTGATAAAAACTCCGTGATGCTATTTAAAAACTGACTTAGTTTCAAGCACAGCAGCCTCTTCCTTCAAGCAGCACAGCCCTGTTCTAAAGAGAAACAAAGATAGAAGTTTAAAATGAATATATTCTGGAGATTAAAGGACTTGCAGAAGTTTTATCCAATTTCTCTTATTTTTTTCTACCCCGTAGCATGGGTCGTTAGCCAGAACTTTAAAAGACTAAAATTTCAGGTTTGTAAAATTCTCACTGGCTCTGATTTTAAGAAGATAGTTATGACACTAAATAACTCTAATATTTTATTACATTTCAAGTCTTTAATTGTGGCCCGAGACATGTCTAGTATCTACTTATGTGAATTACGAAAGTGAATTTCTGGAGTAGGATCTCAGTTCTGGAAACCAGGAGATCTCCTGGGTCAAGCCTTGCAGCTTTTAACGCCACCAATGTAATATTGCTCAGTTCTCAATCAGTCAGGATTTTAAAGATCGAAGATCTGACTTGTAGCCATTTACAAGGCTCACTACACTAGATATTAGATTAACTAATCTGAAAGAAACCTGAAAAGACTTTCTTGCCCCAAACTTATGCCTAGGCCAATGCAAGCAGCCCAGCAGCAACAGACAAGTGATCAAATGATCCAAGACAGAGGTGAGTCTTCTTCCACAACCCTATCTTACAGTGCGTTCTAGAATTCATTCCCACCCACTTCTTGCCAGTTAAGGAATTTATCCTTAACTTAAAACTTAACTTAGCACTGCGAAGCTGTGCTAAGGGATTTGTATCTTTCTCAATATCATTGTAAAGGATACTTTATTAACATCACAGAATCATAGAATAGCTTGGGTTGGAAGGGACCTTAAAGACCACCCAGCTTCAACCCCCTTGCCGTGGGCAGGGACAGCTCCCACTAGATTAGGTTACCTAAAGTCCCACCCAGCTTGGCCCCAGACATATCCAGGGACAGGGCATATCTGTCACTACTACTGCCACCAGCCACTTAGTGGTGATAGGCTCAGGCACCAGCACTGGAGAAGTTCATCTAGCAAGGAAGCAAAGGTATCAGGATATTCAGCCAAGCTTTGGAAACATATGAAGTGAATGTATTAACAGATGCCCATTAAATACAAAGGGAAACAGCACCATTCCCATGAACAAGCAAATAGAGTTGATGCAATAAATGAATAAATAAATCCACATAGATACAGTTCTGTGTTAATTCAACAACTCTGCAAAAGCTTAAATCAGTCCAGCAGTTTAGCAGTTTGATGACTTCTCAAAACATCCTGTGATCAAGCTACACACACCAAAGAGGGAACACAAAACGTTTAGATAAGGACACTTCCTAAAACGTCTGATTCTTCATGTCAGTTCTCCCTCTGCCCTGACAGAATGCTACTTTCTCCAGGCTGAGAGCAGATTATGTCTATAACCTAAGGCAGATTCAGAAACTATCAAAGTAACCCAGCACTAAACATCCATGACTCTTGTTAGAGGCTCAGATATGCTACAGATCCAGCATGGTGCAAGGTACACACGCACACTGCACAATAAATCCACCCACCTGTCTACAGGACTTGCAGTTTTGTTCTTACCGTACTGAGCCCCTGCCAAGGCAGAAGGGAAGCTCTGCTTGTCAACTGAAGGTTTGTTATTCCTTCTTCCCCATCATATGATGGTATACAGTTTACTTCTGGTCTTATCTCAGGGTATAGCCAACAGCATTTCAATTCTTTACAAATTCAATTCTTTACAATTTCAATTTCTTTACAAAGACATGACACAGGCTGTTGCTACCAAATTTGAGATTTCATTCCTGTTAGAAGTTTCCCTGTAAGCATGAAGGTCAGATTCTAAATAAAAGCAGAGGTTCTCTGAATTCATGCTTTAACTGGTACTTTAAGAAAAAGCACTAAGATCCAGATGTTTTGCCAACTCATGGGACAAGGCAAAAACATCAGGAGTTTTGTTTCAGTGCACTGGAGCATGAGTCTGCCCCTGGTAGGGGGATAGAGAAGGAAGTAATGTAAAGCAGCAGTAACACTGCCGTGAAGCTTTGCTAAACTGTTAGCTGAAGTTTCCTCTGACAATCAGTCCCTCCTACACTCGTGCCTCACGTCACAAAGCCATGCAATGGAAGCCCAACCACAGTGACTGAAAAGTACACCGCAGAGGAGGTGAAGCCATTGGTGCCTTACCCTACTCTCTTGGTCCATGGTATTAGTGTTTTCCATCTGAAAGGATCTCAGAGTAAGAAAAGCTGTTTTTCAGATAGGAAGCTAAGCTCCAAGCTCTTTGGAGTCATTTGCAGGACAAGCACCAGAACTGCCATGCTAGATTGCATCCAGGCTCTGGAGTTAGTTGGCTCACTACCTACACCTTACTCCACTTGTCTGCACTAAATCTCACCAGAATGGAAGATGAAGAGTCAAGAGTGTGAACTTGCTTCATAACACAGAGGGCATGCAACCATGTCAGTGAGACTATCCATCAGTAAGTGACACCACACGTTACCAAGCTATTTCTGGCCTAGGAAACCAAGCTTATAAAGCACAGACAATGAGGATAGGAGCCTAAGAGGGCAGTGAACAAAAACTGAATTAGGGACTACATCCCAGGTTGTAAAGCTGTCTACTGCAGAGAACATAACACGTTGCACTAGCATACAAGAACGCAGCCCAAGAAATGGCCATACAGTACCC
Source organism: Pavo muticus (assembly GCA_016647715.1). NCBI lineage: Eukaryota > Metazoa > Chordata > Aves > Galliformes > Phasianidae > Pavo > Pavo muticus. The sequence goes on from JACDJE010000460.1 coordinate 163,849, forward strand.
CACAGCGTATGTGATCAGGCTGCACCACCAGATGCTCCCCAGTGCTCTTGGATGATTCATGCTCTTCATTCATGGCAAGTTGGCAGGAGTAAACTGAGTTTTTCTCGTCTTCTGTTTCTGTATCAGTTACAGAGTCGCAGCCTGAATCTAAAATAAAGCATACAGGGTCCCATTAAATTATTTCCACGTTCTGAAAATGCATGGATACACACACATCAGTGCTGAGAAGCAGACACAGAGGTGAGGGAGAACTTGATATGCTTTTCAAAGCAAAGTTCAGAAAAGGGGATCTAGTTTAAGAAAGAGAAACTACAGTTTCCTCATTTGTTCCCCTAATGGGACTGCTGGGAAAAATTCAAAAAGACACAAAAGTGCTGGAGTAGCACTGCAAATGCTTACAAAGCAAAAAATAAGAATAAAAAACCAAAACCAAACAAAAAAAAACCCACTCCCTGATGAGATGGACAGTTTCTTTCTCATGTTAGATAGGAAAATTAGTATGTCAATATCTCACATAAGAAAGATCAACAGATGGACTCATCTGACTCCTGCCACACTCTGAGTGCACTGTAGAATGGGCAACAGCCTTTGAAGTCCTCCTCTCTTGAAGTTAATGAAGGAAACCTACTTTTATTTCATATCAGCAGTATCTTTAGTTATCTGGATCCTGCTTGCTCCAACTCCTGAGTTCACTACTGCGTCTATAAGCAAAACATAAGGCAGTAGTCTGAAGGGATCCTGATCCTCAAGCAAGAAGGTGAATACAAGAGTGAATCTGAAACACCAAAAACATACTTTTGCACGGAAGAATTGCAGTACTCTGCCCAAACTGAGCCAAGAGAAGTAAATACCTGTAACCCTACAATCTGCACATACAAAACAATGTTCTCACTCCTGCCTCCCCATAACAGCACATATATTTATACTGATGGATGAGCAAACATATTGACAACACAAGCAAAAAAAAAGGGTAGCAAGAAAAGCAGGAATTAAAATAGCTGAGAGTTCTCATGCCCCTGCCAGGAAATAATTTTCCCAGCTACAGAAAGGAAATAGACAAGTCTGTATCTGCTTATTAGAAAGATTTTTAAATTCTAGTTTTTAAACTTTTGATTCACACTTTTTGTAATTTCTACGCTTGAGCAGGAAGGACTTTATGAATTCACACAGATGCAACTGTGCTTTCAGGAGAGTAGTTTTAAGTCTTGGAACTGTAGCACATTACTCAGCTGAAGGTTTTGTCACAAAGAATGGCACACAACTTTATGGTTGTGAATTGCTCCGCATGGCAAGTACTCACATGAGCACAACCACACTACTGCTTTAATGTTTTCCATAGAAAGAAGAGCTAAAACTCTACAGCTCGAAAATTCAAGTAAGGCATCACTATGAATATCAGTATTTCTTAAACCTAGAACAGTATGTGTAGATAAGGCAGACATTTTAAAACTGCATCAACACAGATTTTCAGATTTGACCACAAAGAAACTGCTGGGACACAAGGATACGCACTGAAGGTCTTTTGGATTTTTCAGACTGCAGTATTAAGCACTGTGGAAAACAGACTGAGGTTATAAATCCCTTAACTCAATATTACAATGGATACTGTCTGAAGTCATCAGCCAGACCCCACTTTTGGGAGTCTTTGTTCCGGGGAAAGGTAGACTGCTTCCAACCTGAGAGTGTTGGGCAGCCCAGTGACACAGGAGGAAATCAAAGCACTAGTTTCACATCCTTCCTTTACACGATAGCTATCACATCAGATGTTTGGCATATGCAGAGCAAGACAGCACGCCCTTTCGGAGGAGTAGAGGCAACTGTTACTAGAACTGAGTCTCTAATCTCTTGGTTATTTCCAACATGACTAAATCAGAAAGACTAAGCTCATCGTAGATAACAGAACCAACAGTAACCAAATCACAGCTAAACGTTAATATTCCTCAGCCAAAAGCGCAAGCTGACACTTGCTGGAATCCTGACCCTAAGTGCATCATTCCCCACACCTTAACATGGAGCCAACAGAGTGGTAACCTGTACCTCACTTGCCCAGTATATGGTCCATTTCAGAAGAAATAAAACCTACAGCTGTGGATCTCAGCTATATCTACAGTAAGCAGGGATAAGGGAGGAGCAAGGAGAGAGCAAGTCTCCAGGCCTCTTTGCTTTAATGACGTTATTTAACACTGGTAAGAAATTAGCAGATAAAGGACAACTGCAGGAGTCTGTGCTTGAGCTTTCTGGCACTGCTGGATTTCACCTTGCACTTCCGCATTTCTGTAACAGAATTGAGTGCCTGGAGGTCATATGTAAGAACAGAGCTGTTAGGTAATACGGGAAGAAGCACTGTTAATCAGTAACTGCATTAACAGCTGATGGAACAAGCACTGCGGTTTCTGGTATGAATTATTCTTTTGTTTCGTCATTCAGAAAATTCTGAAATTGTGAATTATCAACTTCCCCTATAAGTATCAGAGTGATGCTATGGTCACCTTGCACACTCAGCTGTCTTGCACATTGCATACTCACACAATTTTGTGAACGTGCAAGCATGAGGAAACCATCCTATTACATTCAAAAGTATCCATGCTCTAAAGTGATGCATCATTAATCAGGCCTCCCGCTTACTAGGATACTTCAATAATAATCAATGGGTTGATTGAAGACCAAGATTGAGGATACTTCAATCAGCGTATTGACTCAGCAATCATATTTTCGTCACCTTAGCTAGGTTCAACAGGCCATCACTGAGGAGATGAGAGGCATCAAAAAGTTATAAGATTACCTGTATTGAGCTCCTCCATGAACGGCTGCCATAGGTCAATAGCTCATGGTTACCGATGGTTCTGTCCTCACTGGAAACCCTTTCTATTCCGCTTTAAATGAAGGCTACCTCAGGCCACGCCTGACTGTCTCTGAAACAGTCATGAGAACAGCAGGGGAGGAGATGCGGTCCAAGAAGCCCAACCACATTTCCCTTCGAAGTGCGTGCCCCCCAGCAGGAAGCGGCAGCACAGCACTGCAGGCCCCACATAGGCCCCCGTCCTGCATCGCTCTGCATGCAGATTGCTGCCCTGCTGGGCCGCCAACACTCACACCTAAGAAAACCCTGGGAAATGCAGGCATGGCCACATGCTTCATCTCAGGCCATTTAGCAGCTCGAGAGACCAACACGAAGCAGTCAGTTATTTTGATATTTTGCTGTAGGCAGCACGCAGCTCGCTCTGTCATCCATTTCCTCCTGGCTAAGCTGTGAGTGCCTGCATGGAGCTGACATCTGTGGTTTCTCAGAAGTCAGCCCTGACACTGCAGGACATGCGAACGCTTGGCTGGAGTCAGCAATCTGCTCGCTCTGACTACTCTGTCATCCAGATACAGTGCAAACTGAGCAACAACTTGTCCCTGCGGCTTCTGTGTGAGCAGACTGCCCCTCGTCAGTATCTGCAGACACTTCCCATCTCACCCACCCACCAGCTCACCAGCAGAGGTGAGGAGTTTTCATGAGACCTTAGGCTTTCACTTCCTAACACCCAGAGCAAGACCTCCTGAAATCTCCTGCTATCAGCCAAGGCTTGCAGCTGGCCAAACTCCTCTTCCAAATAGGAACAAGGACATTAGGGCTACCCAAGCAGTTCCAGCAGCATTTGCAAGAAGCTTGTTGCTTAAATCTACATGTAGAGCATCTAAAACCAGATTCTCTGTTCTACAAAGAAAGCGGTCACATTTTATTGGTAGTCATAGTTCCAAATCTCCATTAAGAAAACAAGCTGTGTTTTATCAGGCCAAGATTTGCTTGAGCAAGTGTGTGCATGTCCCTTAGGGACGTTGTTTTCTTACTAAGGACACGACCTCTCAGCAGGTCAGGACTGGTGCTTCAGCAAACTGTGAGAAGCCAGAAGGTATGGCTGTGTTTACCTTTATAACTTACTAAGACAACACACATCCTTAATACTCAAAAAAAACACATTACTCCATAGTTCCTCTATAAAGCACTCTTCATCCTGACTTGAAGAATGAGTTTTCTTTTATAGTATTATAGGTCAATGAACATGAAGCTGAACAGAGAAAAATGTCTTTGCAAGAGAGTGCAAGAGGCTTTTGTGACCTTCATTAATGTTTAAACCAAGTGAATCAATCTATTCGCTTTTCCTGTCTCAATATTCCTAAATGTTGCTCACAGGTTATTTTTTAATTTAATCTTTGAAATGAAAAAGTCACCAAAAGTTGTTCACAATGCCAAGGACAACTCCACATCATTCACATAAATGCCAGAAAGTAAGGACAAGAAAATCGCCAGCAAATACCATAGAGGAACAGGAAATCTGGCAAGTAGACCTGGAAACAGTGAGGTTAAGAAAGTAAAGCCTCAAAAGCCAGAAAAGTGGAGAGGACACAGAAAAGAAAGAAAAATGACAGTCTAGAAAAAAGTAATAAAATGAAAACCTCAAGCAGACAGAGAATCAGTACAGAACAGAAAGATAACTCACGGTATCAAAGGCACCTTCTCCTGAAGTATTCCAGTTTAGGGAAAAACATCAGCAGCAACTTCCAGTCAGCTGTTTGTGCCAGGCTCAGCTTTTAATTATTCACCAGCGTATAGCACTAATTAGAAAACTGTGGGTTTACATTATGGTCCCAACCTCGATTCCATTGTACTGCAGATACAAAGTTGATTATTTCTCCTTCCAAATGCTACAATCAAATCCCAAGGCCAGATGGAGAAAGCCAGGAGGTTTCCTGGCGCTTAGTGATGTCTCAGACAGCTGAGACTGACAAAGCACTGACCGCAGCAAAGCAATTGTGACCAGACTGAAGCATACAACCAATTGCATCTCAGATGGCATTCCCTGACATGCAAAGGCACAGCTAGGAGCCCTTTATAGGAATTCTCTTCCATCAGCAAAAGATGGAATTAGGAACTGCATTAACATGCTGCTGGAATTCTCTTGGATCCAGTGCCTCAGAAAGAACAGCTGGGAAACTGCCTACTACACTTCATTTGCCCTAGCAACACTTCTCAGCCTTCTCTGCCTTGACTGCAGATGCCTACAGCAAGTAGTTCAGGATTGGTGGTTTGCAGCCCCCTCTTCCTCAGTAGCTCAAAATGTACTCTCTTGATCTGTAACTCTGCAGGTTGTACCAAGGCAACGTTCACAAAGATCTAAGCACAGGGGAGATTCACAGAAACTTAGCAGTTTCCCCAAGATGACAAGACAGCACTAAGATAGCACCCATCATATAATAAATAGCAATTCAGATAGATTGCAGTTCAGGATTGTGTGCAAAATACTGTGTTTTTCTTTTTCAAACTTAGGGCTCTGTTCATTCACTAGCAGCCTTGAGCTGAAAGTAGGACCTCGAAAATGAAGGACTGGATGGATCTGAGATCACAGTAACCCCTGGAGATGCAATGTGCAAGACCTCAGGGAATGCATACAGCCTGAAACCAGCAAGTTTCCCAGTAAGAGAAAGACACTTTCCCAGCAGAGACCCCTCAAAATATATATTTTTATTTTGAGTCAGTGTGTGAAATTCTGCTATTAGAAATCCTCAGGTGACCTTTCACAGTTGTGGAAAAGAAGCGTCATCTTCTATTGCCTAATAAAGCATGAGTAAAAAACTTCCCCCATAGCGCTGTTACTTGTCCAGAAAATATTGCTTTGGCTCAAAGGTATGTCTTGCTTCAGAGAGTAATCATGGCTTAGCAAGTGTGTTAAGCTGAAAAAACAACTTCTGCACTTGTCTGGAGGGCAGATGTTCACAAAAGTAAAAGCTACAGCAGTTTAAAATACAATTGCACTCATCACAGCCCTCCTCCCAACTCCTGCTTCCCCTTCTTGTCTATTTCCACCACAGATCACAGCCCACATAACAAAGCCAGCAGAAAAGAACATGTCTGGCTGTGTCAACAAGATGCAAGCCCAGGATCTTTGCCTGAGTGTCTGAGAACTGGGAGTTCAGGCTGAGCTGCCAGCCCCTGACCTTCAGGATGTGGAAGAACTTCTATACGTTTCACTCCTGCATAGTGCAAAGACAGTAACTGGCAGCTCAAGGATGAAATGCTCAGTTCTTCTTACACCAGGCATGATACATCTGCCATAGCTTACCTTACCAGGTCTAGAGCCTGATACAAATGCAAAGTGTATTTATACTGTAGCAAGCATTCCATACTACTGCTATCTCCAGCTAAAAGCACTGGCTTTTAGGAGGACAGGACACTTCAACCACATCTGCCAGGAGGAGACAACACACACTGAGGAAGTATATGCATGGCTGATGAGAATGCTGAAGTCATGTTATATCAGTCGCTGACTCAGTGTTCTTGAGCAACAACATGTGAGAAATATGAAAACCCAACTTGTTGATTAATTATCCTTGCTTGAATTTAAGCACAGTGCATAGCACTCACACAGCAGAGAAGACTGTCCACATGTAAGTCCACCAAGCTGAAATTCTACCTAAGAGAGCTGTGTAGCCACTTTGAAAACACTGCACCAAGAGAACACCGCTTGACTGGACTTAGATCTGCTGAAGCATGTAGAACCACACCTTCAGACTGCTACTAAAAAAGCAGTCATGCCCCCTCTCTTCTCCATACAGCCTCTCTTGGAATACCACCAGCGCTGTCCTTCGCTGCACCACATCACTCAACTAGTTGCCAGAACGGGGGTGGAGCGTGAGGCAGGCCACTTGTTCTTGCAGCAATCCATGCTGAGGTCAGCCTCTGCCATCGATGGAGCCTTCTCCTGAGAACCTCAAAACCCACTGGTATTCTTCAGTCATTTTTTAAAAACTCTTCCAAAGTTTTCTGTGGTGATGATGGATCCACCAGGACCTTGCAAAATGCAAACCTAGAAGCAATACAACTCTCCAAATGCACGACAGAGGTCTTTGAGACAACCTGAAGCCTGTCCCACACATCTCTTCAGACCTGATCGGTACAGTACCTTTTTCTGACCACAAACTTCTGCAGAGTTTTTGCAGAAGTTACTTCAGCTGCCTCAACCTGGAAGAAACCACCAGCAATAGGGCTGGGCTCTTATTTTAAGCATGTTTTAAAGCCTTGCAGTTCACATTGCGGATATTTAAAATTAACCTTAGCCATCACCTTAAAGCAACCCACAGGGAGATCAAAAATACAGAGAAACATGGTTAGCATTTGCAATGTGCATGGAGTCTGTTACAGCCTGATGCTTTCTAACCACACCAGTTTCTGTACTTGAAAAGTTCTGCACTATCATTTCATTGCTTCAGTCCAGAAAGCTGATAGACACCTATGTAAGCCAGTCCCGTTTGAATCTCCTACTGTTGTGAAAGACAAGCTGTGAAGCACTGCTGTTAATGTGTATAAGCCAGGGGTTTATGAAGCACCTCGATACAGACGACACTCCCATCTTGTGACTGGGAAGGCTGTTTCAACTCCTTGACCCTCTTCGCCACGGACGGATAAGAACATCGATGCATTTCTCTCAACATCTCTTGGGGGCTTATTTAAAATTTCTAGCTGCTTTAGACCGCTCTCTGAAATACGTGTTTCCAACATTAGTCATTTATAGCTACACTAACAGCTGCAAGGAAGGGCATGGTAACTTATGCTCTCTCAACCTTAACTCCTGCGCAACAATGTCACAGTTTCCCCTCCTTGGCAGGCTGAGAGCCAGCCGGGCAGCAGCTCCCATAAGAGTGGGGCAGACCCTCAGGGCGCTCAAGAGGGCTGACTAATACATCACCTGTTCCTCTTCAAAGAGCAGAGTCAAGGAAGCGTATCTTCTATTTCAAAACAATTCAGCAGAGAAAAATACAGTTTTAAGAATTCACTTAATTTTGCCCCTTCAAAGAGGGAAAAAAAAAAAAAAAAAAAAGGATTGAGGGATGGAGGAAAGACTGCAATAAAACAGGTAATAGTGTTACCTGTTGCCACTCCAGTGCAAGGCCACTCCAGTAGGCCAGCAGAAATAAATGTTAAATGTAGTAGTCCCTTTCCACATCCAGCTTTCCTAGAAAGGAGGCTCAATGGCCAGGTCTTATGAAATAAGTCAAGCAGCACTGGGAACGGTTGTTACAGCAGATAGGTTTAGCTCTGCCCCCACATGCAACAGCAAGCTCCATGAACATCGGAAATCACACTACACCACTTCTTGTAGGCATGTGTCCCCATACAGAACAGAAAGAACCTGCAGAGAGGGAGGGAGGTTGCAATTCCCGGTTTATAGCACCCTCTGCCCACTGTCTTACCTGCAAGCCTCTGTGTGAGGCTGACAGAGGGGTCCTGAGAGAAGTACTAACAGCCAGAAGCAGACACAGCACAACAGCTACTACTGTCAGAAAAAGAGGTATCAGCTCCACAGTACAACAGAGAGCAGTGAATTGTTGTATGAGGCATCCCTGGATCGCCACTGCCCTGTGCTAGTGTGCAGCTGTTGCTGGCTAGTGGCTTTCGTGGTTTCTAGTGAAAAGATGCCCTTAAAAGCATTCAATGTGAATTAATATTTTTAAAGGAGGAAGAGGTAGGAAAGAAGGGAAAGTGTTCAAATTTATCCACAAAAGCCACAGATTGTTCTTCTAGGTTGTGAGATTTGCTCTGTCATTCCTTAAGATACCTAAAGCATAAGGGTAACATATCAGATAACACTGGATTTCATTGTGCTTGCTATGAAATAGATACAAGCTATCAGAGCTGTACTGTCCAACCTGGAGAAGAGAAGGCTCGGGAGGCATCTTATCAGTGCGCACCTGATGAAAGGGAATGAAAAAGGAATAAGACTCTTCTCAGTACCATCCATTGACAAGGCTAAAGCACACAAAATATCATCTGAACATAAGAAAACACATTTTCCTTTTTTTCCTCCAGTAAAAGTGGTCAAACACTGGAAAAGATTACACAAAGAAGATTCAAAGTCTTCTTCTGCAGAGATATTCAAAACCTGACTACACATGGTCCTGGGCAACATGATTTATCTGACTACATTTGAATAGAGAGGTTGAACCATACAATCTCAAAAGACCCCTTACAACATCAACATCCTGTGATATGTTCCCAAGTTTCATTCATGGTTTCACCAGTGCAAGAGAAGAAAACCAGGAAGTTAATTAATTCCTTGTAATGTACAGGAGGGAGAATGATAATAGCTTGTGTGGTTTCTGTTACACCATTTCCCTCCCAACAGATAAATTAAGACATTTATAGTGTCTCCTTTTTCCACAAGTCCTTTGGCAGGCAAATAGTTTCTGTGAGTTAGGTTTTTCACAGCCATGAAAAAGGCTTCTGTTGCACAACCACAAGTTGAAAATAACACAAGCTTCTTTAGCCCATGATTCTGACTGGCGCAGATGAAGTTCCAGCCCTGAGGCTGGCTTTTTTTTTGCATCTCCTTCCAGGTATATCACACAGTTCCTAACTGTCACTTCTGATCCTTTTGTTTTGCAAGAAGTTTGCTAGTACTGATCTTTCTTTCTCATCCACCTCACTGTAAGAGTTCTATGCTCAGTCAAGGCTGCACTTGTCTATCAACAGCATGGCTTATAGCTGCTGTTTTGTCTGGTTATCACCTTAACAATTTCAGGCAGCTGCTGGCTTCCCTGGCATTTTACCTGCAAGAGTTTTCTCTCATACAAAAGTTCAAGGCCACTGATTAATTAGCAAACATTTTGGAAACAGACTTATAAAGCCAGGCATATGAAAAAAAATTAAGACAAAGGTAGGGGCTGAAATGAACAGGATAAATCTAAACGTGCATAATACAAAACAGATGTAGGTTGTGTTATGCCACCATGGGAGGAACAGGAAGACCGCTAGCTCCAATAGTGAACTTCCAGCTGGACAAGATGGCTTAAGCCTTAAGTAGTAGGTTGGTCACCACACCCGGTTTGGGACTGCACCCTACCAGAACCAAGCTGACTCGTACAGCGCCATCCAAAGCATTTTCATGTCCTCAGCACAGTTAGTGCACAGCCTGAGAAACACAAACAGGAGCACTTGCAAACAGAAACCTTCTTGGCCTCTGTAGTTTGCCTCAATTGAGAAATTGGAGTAAAAACTGACCAGCCTACCAAGCAGCAAGCATCAGTGTCAACACAGTTTGTTCTCAGCAAGGCTAGATGAACACTTCCTCATTTCTGAGGTTCCACTAAACTAATAAAAATTAAAATAGCTTTCAGTGAATGATGTCTGCAGGTGCCATGTTCCCATGATGCCCTAACCAAACCACAGCCTAACAGCTGCATTGCAGACAACAGAATAACCTGAACAGGGCCAATATACAGATTCTAGAGAGATTTGTCCCCGCTGTGTCCTGTGCTCCACTCATTCAGGACGGAGCTGCTAGGAAGCTGAACTCAGCCTGTGGAAATAAGTATTTCCAGAGGAAGACACCCAGATAAATTGTTTCAAACGTGGTCATAAACTTTCCTTGCTAAGCGCTGTAGGAATTGAGAGATGCTTTTCTTGGGAAGAATACACAGTCTGCTGCAGAGAATGGACTTAACTGAGGCCTCCTGACTTCCAAGCCCTTGTCTAAAACCTTAAAAGTGAAGTAATGGGAGCAGAGCACGTGTTGTGTTTCTCTATGGTGGAGAGAGCTGTTACAAAAGCCTCTCATGTCAACGTTAGCTACAGCCAAACTATAAGGAAGATGCTGATTTATTTTTAGTACCACAAGAAGAAAGTTTTTGCAGTTTCACCCCAAAAGGCAACACCTGGTTTTGTCTTCTCTCCAGAGGATATATTTGCATTTGAGGCTATTCACAAAAGTTTTGTTTGTGGAATCATGGGATGCAAGAGGTCACCTAGTCCCTGTGGCAGAATGAGATATGTCCATCCAAATACTTTAGCCACAAATCCAGCCTATCTGAAGTAGGTTCTTCCTCTACAGGAGTCAGTGACAGGAGTCTGCTTGCCTTGGTAACCACTCCATTGAGCATAATCAAACTGTTTGACATCACCCAACTGCTATGCAGCAGACAGCTTGCATACCAGCCCAGAAATTCTGACTTTTCATGTACCAAACTCCTTGGAAAATGCTGCAGAAGACTCCATAGCAAACGAGAGCTTGTTTTCATCTCATCTTTTTCACGGTCAAATATTTTCCAGATATACTAAAGCTTATACTAGTATAAGATCTATGCATGCTCCTTCCTTTCTTCATACACAGAAAATAAGCCGCATTATTTTTGTTACGTAGGAACAACAACAAAAATCCAAAGCTTATTAATCTCCCTTTAAAAACACAATTTACATGTAGCTAAAGCACATGCTAACTTTCAACAGAAATCACACCTCTGGAGAAGTTGTCTTCCAGCTGAAGGAATGGAAGAGGCAAGAGGCTGGTGAGAGCTGGCTCTGGGAAGAGATTTCAGAGTCAGTACCCCTTCACACTTTCACTCCAACAGTTCTCTGTTAACAGCTAGTCCATAGTAATTACAAGTTTACTAACGCTCATAATCCAGAGAGATATTGCTTATATCTACCTAAGTTTGAAAGGCATATATGAAAAGCAAATAAAAACATACAGACCAGACACTAAATTTATTAAGAGTATAAAAATTCAGCCACTGTTTTGTCTTCTTCCAGACCAAAGAAAGGAGCCTGCCTATGTTAGGCCTAGGTTATCTATCAGAAAACCAACACAGTTCAGGGTTATTTGAAAGAGGGATACAAACTGGTACTAGGAAACATCTGTTGTGACCTGCTCACCTGAGAACGTCATCTTCGCACAACCGCTAAGCAAAGCTTTTTCAGGGGACTTGTTCTGGCAAAGACCACCACTGTCAACATTTTTACTGAACAAGTTTGTCATCACAATTATTCCTCTTGTGATTCTAGCATAGTGCCTCTTTACATACACACAACAGCAGATGTATCAGAAGACTTCACTTTTTCCATTTACGCTGCTAAATACAGATAAATCCTAATCCAAGATGCAGTCATGGAATTCCAATCCTGCTAAGGATGACAAGGAACACTCATTGTGGCAGAGTCATAAAAACATCCTACCCAATACTGGACTCCCTGGAGCTCTCCACTTTCATTTCTACAGATACTGTGAGAAGGGAATACCAAAAACTGCTTCAGAGTTTAGGAAAGTTCAGATTTGACTAAAACTCCATTAACTGGCATCTCTAGTCTCCAGCTGTTAGCATTTCTCTGCTAGTAATGCCTCCGTGTGTATTATGAGGTGATCATTTTCAGAGTGTTTGGAGAATTGCACTGCTAGCTTTAAAAACAACCCAACTACTCCGTAACATTCCATAATGGGTAACAAACTCATCTTCTGCAGAATGGTTTGCTCTGTGACTTCAACCTGAGTGCTAGAGAATACACATTACGTAACCTTGTTTTGGCTCTGGAGTGACAGAAAGTCTGAAGAAAAAGATAATCTTCTCTTGATTGGGATCAATAAGCTCCAGGGTATGATATTTACAGGCAGAAATTTAAAGATGCTAAGTTTATAATTTTCCATTTGCATTCAGAACTAAAAACACGATACACAAGTTCAGACATTCTCCGTGAATCACAGGTGATCTTTCCTGAATTGGGAAACAACTGGCCAGGCACAGGAAGAGCAGCTTGCAGAACTGTCTGGTTTACAACAGTTGCCCAATTTACTTTAGTTTTTGGTTTCAGAAAAACATGTTACAAGCATTAAAATAAGGATGACCAATACCACAGATATCCCTCCTCCAATTGCTGACCACAAAGCCCACCTCCACAATCACTACCTTACCTTCTGAAATAGCCTTCTTGACAGCTTCTAGGTAAGCATCGGGCTCATCATCATACGTGAGTTCTTGCCACTGATACCAGTCCTTGAAAAAGGTCAAATAGTCATCACAGTCTGTAACACCGCAGAACAGCTTGACTACTTTGTGTGGGGGCCATAAAGCTTCCTGAAGGCTTCGCAGGACAGGAGGGAAATAAAAGCTGTGCACCAGCTCAGCAGACAGCAAAATAATGATGCTCCGACTTCTGCTGAAAAGGTCCAGCTCTTGGTTAGAGATGGCAGACTCGCCTTCCAGCTGGTAGCTCTGAATCTGATGCTTTCGGATATGCCGAGTAGAGAGGAAGAGATTCTGGAGGTACTGACACCACTCAGCAGCGTCACTCGCATACAGAATCAGCACATCATATCCCCCATGGGTTCCTGTAGAAGTGCAAGATCGTAACGGGGAAGAGGATTAAATATAAAGCAAGAATGGACCCACAGTTTTACAGCAAAACAATCAACAGAACTGTCCCTGCAATTCATCTAAGTAGCACTTTAAAAGCATGGTAGCGACATCCAAAGTAAGCAAAGCTAAGGGTGGCTGAATTCCTTCTTGAATTGACTCCACTATAATTTAAGTCATTTTTTCACTCTCAAAAGCCTTCTCTGAAGAAGGGAATTTCTCCTGTAGTTTCAAGTGAAACAAGACACATGAGGAAATTTTCAGATTTAAAGCATGTCAATAGGGAAAAGAAAAGAAAAAAAATAATACTCAGCATGAAAATGAGATATCATCTCTGGGTGAGAATCAGAGTCATTTCAGGCAAATACGGAGGTTTTGCAACACAACCGTAGACCATCACACGCTCAAGTGGAGCATACACTAAGCACAGCACACCAAAGAGAAGACAGGCCTCCATTTAAATGAGGTCTCAATGCTCACAGGAAGTCACGACGGCTTCCATGGTTTTAGATATTTTTGCTCTCGTTGCAGCAGAAATCAAACCGTCTGCAAAGTATGTGTGAAACCAAAGGGTACACCAGCCCCAGGGCATGCAGCACAGTCCTATCATCCGGGTTTCAGAGGCTTTGTAAGCTTGCATTGGAGCCCCAAAACTGTCATAAAAATGTTTCCTGACCTGTTTGGCATGAGAAAACATCTCCTCAGAAGGAAGGAACTAGTACTAAGTAATAAGTGGTAGTACTAGTAATAAGTGGTGGCTATAACACAGCCTGAAATAAGCTCGCAGTTGACTTATTCAGCATCTCTCCAGAAACATCTCCTAACGACTCCCTCTTGCATGTCTGTGTTCTGAAGGCACTTCTAAATCTGCTTCCAGTTTGCTATGAAAGTCACATACAGACTGAAGGAATACGACATGATGCAGTGCTTTATCCATAAATCCCCCCAAAACACTGATGTCAAAGTTTAATTTTTCCATTCTTCTGTGAAGAAATATACTGATTTCAGTATATTATAGCTCTAGTCCCATTGCAAATTTCAATGCTGAGCATTTCAAATGTCATGAGCAAACTGCCCTCTAATTCCAGTTTAACTTAAAATCGCCAACATTTCCAACCTACCTCCATCCAGAAGCAAGCAAAGGCAGATTTTGCTAATTAAAGTAGAAGGCAATGTCTAAAATTCGGCATGCCAAGAAGAGCATCTGCAAAGAGTGACCTTACAAAAATTGAAGATTGCACTTTTGCAGTTATCTTATTAAAATAAATCAAAATTGAACACCCTCCAAAGACTCCATTCTGCCACTTTTCCCAGAACTTTCAATACAGCTGTAAGAAAAACTAAAACGAAACCTTGGCACCCCTGCTCCAAGCCACGCAATTACAAACCTTAAGAAAAATAACGTGCAGAAATGTCATCTGTGCTCAAGCCATAGCATTATGGCTACCTGCATAAAGGGAAAGACTCTAGACGTTCTGGCTAAGGAGAATACATGCACTGCAATTCTTCAGTATTCAAAGGGATAGCTGCATGTTTCTGTGTGAACACAGCTCTCAAAGCCCAGGTGAGATCTTGGAAGGAAAAGTATTCTTTATTAAGTGGATCCAGTAAAATAATAATAAAAAACAAACAAGCAGACCCGAAGTCTGGGGACCTTTAGGTTAAGAGAGCAGAACTTCTGCCAAAAAAAAAGTAATAAAAAAAAAAGCTTTCACGCCAACAAGAACCCCACCACTTGGGGGTGGGTGCAGTTGGGAAGCCACTGATTTCAAACTGATCACTGGGGCACAGTGAGAAGCCTTCCTTCTCCAAAAGGAACACCAAATATGCCAACTTGACAGACCCTCTGCAAGCTCCCTGACAGCATTCATATCCCAGGAAATCAGCACCCAGAGCAAAGCACAGTGCAGGAACAAACTTCACCCAGGAAGTTTAGGAAAAGCATGGATCCTCTAGATACCACTGCTCTGCTGGCACACCGCTCCCCTCAACAGAGCTGTGTCAGCCCTTCCCAAGCTCTCTTGCCTCCATCCCGTACCCTTTTTACATGTGCTTCAGATAAACTACCAATGGCCTTTAAAAGGAGACCAGGAAAATGAAGTTACTGACTCCACGCTAAGAACTAAGGCAATTCTCTCAGTTCATAAGCAAAAACACTGGAAGTGGGTCCCAAAGAGCTAGCTCAGTAAGCTTAAGTCAGCAGATGGGAAAATCTGGGTGCATTTTCAATTACAGCACCCCCTTCTTTTTAAGTAAGTAAATAAATAAAAGACAACAAGACTCACTTTCCTGGATTATGGTATTTTTGTCTGATCAAATACCTTCCTTTGCAGCACCAACTGCTGTCTAGTCCTCGGGGGAAAGTGCAACACAGGAAATACAGAACATATTTATGGAGGACGTTCTTCATACATCACTTACAATAAGAACTTGCAGAGCACGCTTCAAAGCGCAATGTAAATCCTTCCTATTGTACCCGCAAGGAAATCCTAGGTGAACACCAAGCACGTCTTTCAATCCTGACCTCATATGCTTTGGCAGTGCTTTCAACAGGCTGATTTTGCAAAAACAAACATAAGGAAGCCTTCAGTTCAAGTAAGAAAGCTATGAACAGTACCTGCGTTAGCAAGACAAGGAAAGATTCGTGTCAGTCAACTGTTCCAAAAATCTGTCACACACAAGTGCAACCTTGTTCGAATGTCAGCAATATCTTGTTTCTGCATTCCTAAGTTTAGAGTAGGAAAATGATTTTTGCTTACCAAATGTCAGCAATATTAATAATATTACAGGGCACGTTTGATTATTTATTTCATAGAAAATCATCCAAGCACAGTTCTGTTGCAGTTTGCAATGATAAAATATAACCTTTGCACTCCTTTCCAGCTGTAACTCCCTCTTCAGTGCTTAGCTGTACATTTCATTACACAGAAATGATATAAAGCTGATGAGATTATGATCTAGCACTCTAGAAATACCTAAGATCTCTAAGTGAGCCTGAAGTCCCACAGACTAAACGGCATAGAGAAAGACCAAGATAAAAAGCTTTCCTACTTCTTGAACTGCACATGAAATAAAAGAGAGAAATTGTATCACTCAGAATCTAAGACAGTCAGTGGCAAGAGAATAAAAGCATCCTATAGGATAGACTGTATCATGGCTTTTCATGGCCTCTCTTTGAGAATGAATCCTCTGTGGACCACGGTCAGGAGTAGGGAGGTGACAATCTCTGAGCTCGGAATAAACAGGAGATAGCAGTTCATGGCAACACTGGAGGATTCTGATCAGCACTGAAATAGCTAAAGCATACTGCAGGAAGTCAGTGGATCAGAGCTGGGTAAGATCACATCTGCCCACTTAACACTTCACACTTCTGAATCTGATAGGTTCAGTCAACCACTGCTTCACTTTACAAGCCAAAATGTTTACCCTTTTTGATTCACAGACCATAAGTAGATTTCCGTTGTACTTGTCTGCCTTGTAAAGCAAATTCAAGATCTCTAACAATACATAGCTTTTCTGTGCCACTTTTTGTATCCCCCTTCTATGTAGGCCATGCCTTCCTAGGATCCATAGACCAACCACAGGTAAAAAAAACTTAGAGACAAATCTTTTCCACCATCTTAGAAGACTGAATGTTGTGTCAAGTAAGTCAATTTTCATCTGCTAGATCAAGCCTGCCTCAAATTCTGACAAAATGAAGAAGTGCTACATGGTCTGTTATCTACATTATCATCAATTTGCTTTGGCATGTACGTGTACAGAAGATAAAAGAAAACAGCAGCGTCCAATTCCTCGATACAGGAGGATGCATTTCCTATGAAAAAAAATCCCTATGATATCAATTCAACTCAACCCAAGGTGTCTTAAAAATCAAATTCTTAAATGAGAGGTCTTCCAAGGGATGCTAAAAGCTGCTGGTGGGCCACTGAAAGAAGTAACTTGCATATTCTGGTGTCTACAGTGTGTGTATTTAAGTCATGTAGGAGGAAATGCATTCTTCACCTAGCTGGAATGCATGACAAAGCAATAGTGATCACATGCAATAATTATTAACAGGCTACCGACACCTCTCACTTTGACCAGAATGGAAATCTTCCACTTCAATGTGCTGCAAACAAGCAAGGGGAAACAGAACCAAACCAGATACATTTTTTTCCTATCACTGGAGTTTTCTTCATACGAGATTTGCATTATGATAGGTGAATTTACAATCGTTCCACTTTTAGGGGTCTTTGTGAAACCATCTCTCTTTAAGGACAAAAGCAGTTTCGCCCACAAGTCTCCAGAGGTCCCCGTGTAGCTGATTTTACATCACAAGGAGATACGCGTCAGTGAAAACGCTGCCGTTACTTCACCCTCTGAGAACGGCACATTTTCCCTTTTTTAGAGAGGCAGCGTACACTTCCCCACAAAGGGGGAACTTGCAGAGTGGGCACTAGTGAACTTACACAATTTGGGTTAACCCCATCTCCCTCTGGAGTTTGCTGGTGTACTTTAGTCAGTTTTATCTGCACGTGTCAGCTAAGAAGGACGGCAACCCAGCACACCTTGTGACCGGTGTCACTGTGGCAAAAGGCAGCAAAACCGTACCCCAAAGAGGGAGTGTGCAAGTGGTGGGGAATAAAGCAATATTTAGGAAGAGCTGCCTTCTCTACAGAACACTGCAGGAGACCACCGAGCTGACCGGTGCGCGGCAGGGCCGGGTTACTCGGCTGAACACACTCCCCTCGGTAGCACAGCTCTGCCAGCGACCACAAGACAAGCAGAGCAAGACGGGGTAGAAATCGCGGTGACCATCACCTTCTGCTAGCTGCCTCTGAGCGAGTGCAGCACCCCGGGAGGCATTCTCCTTTCCTCTTCCCCTCCTGCTGACCGGCAGCACCGCCCTACCTGCGGGGCGGGCTGCGGCCGGGGCAGCTCCGCGCTCCGCTACCGCCCAGCGCAGCGGCACCTGGCGCTTCCCCCATCGTCCCTGACCGACCCCCGCCGCTCCCCCCGGTCCCCACGGAGCGGCCGCGGCACCTACCGGAGGCCGTCATGGTCCGGAGCTGACGGCAGCGCACCGCGGCGTCCGTCCCGCGGTCACTTCCTCGGCCCGTCCGGAGACCCGCTCCGCAGCCCGCAGCCCGCCCCCCGCCCGCCCCGCCGCCGGGCAGCACCGCCCCTGGGGCCGCTCCGAGCGCAGATCCAGCCCCGACGGCGGCGCCCTCGGGCTTACCGCGACGGCGGGCAGGTCCTCGCTCGTGCTAACAGGGCACAGGCTGAGCCCCGGGCGTTCCTTCTTGCTCTAACACTGCTCGTTTTCTCTTTCCAGCGCTTTTAAAACCCAGGTGCTGAAGTGCTGCGGAGCTACCGTTCCAAAGCAAGCGTTTAGGATGACCACTTACGTCTTCTCTGGGATCTCCTCGAATTGTCTCTGTTTCTTCTTCCAGCTAACGCCGCTCCGGCTCCGCAGGGGTTAGCACTGGCCAGAGGGATGGGAACAGAAGAGATTGATACTGTGGAAAAGAGAGCAGGTGAACATAAAGTGACAATAACAAGGAGATGGTATAGCGGTTAAAATCACAGCTGTCAGCCAGGAAAGGTGGAAAACATAAGAATCAGAGAGGAAAAGCGATGACCATACCTTGGTGCACTTGGATTCACCAGCATCCAAATGACTGTGCTCATACTGAGAGCAGCAGAAAGGTTCTGTTGGAGCTCAGAGAATAGGGCTCAATTTAGTTTGTCACTCGGGACAAACCAGCAGATTCTGCTTAAATAATTATTTCAGATTATTCCCTTGCAAACTTGGATGAAAAAAAAAATACAACACATTATGTATACAACACATTATGTATGCATATATATATATGCATTCAGAAATACATTTCTTTGCTGAGAACCAGTGAAGTCTTCACCGTTGCACTTTGGTAAAGCAAACACCGATTGCCCTACAATCTGGTTTCCCAGTGAAGAAAAAGTCACTCGTGGAGCACACTGTGCACGCAGCTCACTGCCATGAGCGCTGACAGCAAAGCACAGCAGTTAGTCAGTCACACAGTAACGAACCAAGTCTGTTTCCTGCTCCTCCATTCAATATCCAAATGTAACTAAACTCTTCAGCTATCTCCAAACCTTTCTTTGCCTAAAACTTACTCTAAGCTTGCAAAATAACTATATACTACAGCTTGTCTTCCAAACACTGACAGTTTTCTCCTACAATAATTATTAGGACAAACAAATTAAAAATCCTGAGGATACAGCTTTATGAGACACTGAAGGTATGCAGAGAAGAAATCAGCACTTCCCCAAATGAATTCTGAGTATGTAGACTAAAGGAGAAAATAGAATAGAAATAGAATAAAGGCCATCTGGGTGCTGGAGAAATTTGCAGCTACAGAATCTACATTTATAAGGGACAAAAATCTACCAGTTGGAAGCTAGTCTCTGTCCAATTTTTGGATATCATGGAATAACACTCATATATTCAGAAACAGATAGAAGTAAAAAAAAGATGGATAAGCATGTATACGACTTCATAGTTATTGTTCCACAGTTATTGCTATTTCTCTTGGAAATCCGTTTAATCTCAGAACAAAAAGTGAAAAAAATACCTCAAATTCATCTCTCTGGTGTCAGATTAGGATTTAAACATACTCTTTGAAACAAGCTTTTAAATTATTTCTCCCTTTAAAGCTTTGCAGCATCATATAAACAGCCAGCAATGTCATCTTCTTGCTCAGTGAGAATCCATGGGATTTCTCCGCATGTCACCTGGGATGCTAACTATCCGGTTCAATCAATGTAAAACACAGGAATCCTTTTAGCCTCTAAGATACAATTAATGTGCCTCCCCAAAGTAACTGTCAGTGTGCTGTTTCAGCAAATTTTACAACAACCTCCTCCTGAAAACCCAGATTACAACAGGATGCTTTACACACACTAGGAACCAAAAAGTGTCAGTCTCACTTCAATGCATGGAAAAAGAATGTGTGGGCTGGGAAAAAAAAACAAAAGAAATGCCTTATTGCCCCTACCGAGGAAGAGCCAGCTCATCTCACTGCAAGTCAGGCTCTCAGTCCTCATTTAAGACTGCAGCTCCACGCACAGCAGCTCGTGCAAAGAAAAACAAATTTCACCACTTTAATTCAAGGAAAACCTGAGCCTCGCTGAGCCAGTTCTTCATTAGAAATAGGCATAATCTACAGCGTAAGAGCCGTTTTGCCATGGACTTTAAGAGCAAAGGTGGAAAATTCATCACATGTTTTCTGTTATTACCTCCAGTTCCCCTGTGGGTGATAACCCAATGACCTTTTGCTTCCAGTTCTATGATTTCTCTTTTGCCTACCACTGCATTTCCAATACAGCACTAACTAAAGCAGCACTTGACAGGAAGACGTGTCATTTGCTTTTTCTTGCTCAAAAATCTGTCCCACAAAATTCACCACAGAGGTCAGATGGTGTAGCAGGTTTAATTGCTAGAGCTGTTCCTCAAAACCAGTTTGCTGATGTTAAGGGCGATTTGATTTGTTTGGTAGGGAGACAGGACAGGCTCTGCTCAAGATCCTCAAAGCAGACACACACATGTAACTCCCTAAGGTCTGCAAGATAGGAAAGATTTTCTCTTGCCTCCCTTTTATGCAGTGAGATCTGATCTAATCTATATGTTCTGAAATTCTTTAAAGGCAATAGAAGAAAACTTAGCCACACCTTACCTATCCAAATCTTCAGCTTTTCGGCTTCACGCTACTGAACACAGCCATTAATATCCCTGGCTTCTCACAGCAGGATTTCTTAGATAGCAGAACTTCAAATAAAGAAAATTTACCAGCAATAGCTGCACTTCTTCCTTACTGATGCAAAAGGATGTGCACAACCTCTGCTGAGCTTTGCAGATAACAGTCCAAAATAAAGGAAAACCAGGAAAAATAATGGTTCCTGGAAATAGCTTCCTTTCTGCACCTCACACCTGAGCAATCCTACGTATAACATGGGCAGATCAGAATAGGGGCACCTGAAAAAAAGTGCAATCATTTAACAGTAAAATAGAATAGCCTTTGTCTCTAACTGTGCACAACAGCACCTTAGTAGGATTAGAGAAACTTACAGTAGTATCTGCCACTACATAAGGTGCTTTCTTTTCCCCCAGCACAAGTGTGAGACCTTCCAGAAAATGAAACCAGCAAATGAGATCTTTCTGCATGCAACAAACACTGCCTAAACACACGAGAGGAACAGGACTCCCATACAGTTAGGCACAGCGGTATTTAAAGAGCCTTACAAACAAAAGACAAGGCAGGAGAACCATCAAGAGCATTAACGCTACTCCCTTACTCCTGCTTGTTCAACGTTAGCAGCCCTAACTTAGGACTCTCAGTAAAGAGCTCTCTCTCACTTGTGCTCAGCAGGCTTTTTATCAACAGAACAACAACAAAAAAAAGTCCCTAGTGAAAAGCAAGAAGAATAAAATAGGATGTTCAATTTATCAGCAAATACCTTGAGGCTTACAGACAAGAAAGTTTTTATTAAAAAAGAGAAATAACTAATTTAAAGCCACAGCACTATACAGCAGCTGAATGGAATGTCTTATCAGAGCCCTGAACACACTAACAGGCCACAGCTGTTCTAATCAGCTCCACCTGTGACTTCCACCCCCACACCCGTTACTCCTGAAGTCTCAGAGCTCAATTTAAACTCTAGCCTTAGCATTCAATATAAACTTAGAGAGTTTTTTGTTTGTTTTATTATTACCTGTCTCTTTTTTAAACCTTATCTTCCACCTTACCTCCTGTATGCCCCTCAAACCTTCTTCACACTTATTGTAAGTAACCTCATTTCTAGTCCTTTCTCTATTTCCTCTTTATAAATAGTTCTCTTGGGCCTAGTAGTGCATTCATTTTAGCCCCATCTCCTTTTACTCCTGAACGTTTCCTAGGAAGATGCTGGATCTGCTTCACGTGTCACGTTTCGTGGTGCTGCGGGTGCCCCTACCGCCAGCGCGCGGCTCTGCACCCTGTCGGGCAGGACGTTCCCTCACGGAGCAGCCTGCTCAGCCTGCTCTGCCTGCTCCTTACCGTTCGCCTCTCCCTTTTTAACGGATTACGACTGGAGGGGATTGATCTGTGGAAGGAAAGGAATAAAGCGAATTTAACTCCACTGAAATCGTCAACCTGTCAGCGTTATGCACGCACTTCCGCCCCTCTCCAACATGGCGGCGTACCCTCACCTCGGGGCGCAGCGGAGGCGCCGCGCCAGCTGCCGGCCGCACGCACGGACGTACGTACGTGTTTACGTCACCGCGCCGGTGCGCGTGCGCGCAGGTGGCACGTGGCGGCGCAGCATGGCGGAGCGGCGAGCGGTGCCCAGCGATCTCTTCCCTTTCGTGCTCGCCTTCCTGCGCGAGAACCGCTTCGAGGGCGCCGCGCGCGCCTTCGCCAAGGAGGCGGCGGCGGTGAGCGGGGCTGGGGCGGGTGAGGGGAGGGGGGAGCGTGATGTGGCGCGTGTCCATGCGCTTGCGGCTAACGTGTGTCCGCGTGTCCCCGCAGAAGGAACAGGACCCTAACGCCGCCTCGCTGCTGGACATCTTCAGCTACTGGGTGAAGTGAGTGCTGCCCGGGTGGCGGGGGGGCTTTTGCTCGGGGCTGTTCCCTCGAGCTCCGTCCATCTGTCTGTCTCCTTGCAGGTCTCCTGCCGCTAGGAAAAGGAAGCTTGTGCCCAACGGGCCTCAGGCAAAGCGCACAGCTGCCTCGAGCAGCAGCGAGAGCTCCAGCGAGGAGGAGGAGGCGGCCCCGCCTGCCAAGAAGCCAGGTGGGGGGGGAAAGGGGCTGCGTTGGGTTGGGAACCTGGCCCTGCTCTGGGTACAGCATGGTGCCTGTGGCTCAGATGAAGTGGTTCTGCTGCTGTCAGAGAGCAGGTTCATGTTCTGGTCTTAGAGCTATATAATCATAAAGGCTGGGAAAGGCCACTAAGATCATCTACTCCATTAGCCCGCCCCCACCATGCCCACTGACCATGTCCCTCAGTGCCACATGTCCCTGTTTCTCGAACACCTCCCTGGGCAGCCTGTGCCGGTGCATTGCTGCTCTTTCAGAGAAGTTTTTCTTAATATCCAACCTGAACTCCCCTGGCACAATTTGAGGCCATTTTTTCTCATCCTGTCATCACTTTTACCTGGGAGATCTCCCTAGTCCTGATGACTGCATTGTTTCTGATACGAGGTAGGATGCCATTGGTGATTCAGCCAAGTGTCAGCCAACACCCCCAGATTCTTTTCCTCCATGCAGCTTGCCAGCCATTCTGCCCCAAACCTTTAGCAACGTATGGGGTTCTCGCAATCAGTGCTCAGGACCTGTTGCTTGGTTTTGTTGAAGCTCATACAGCTGGCCTCAACACATTGATCCAACCTATCCAGGTCCCTCTGTAGGGCCTTCCTACCCTCCGGCAGATCAATACTTCCTCCCAGCTTGGTGTAATCTGCAAACTTACTGAGGATGCACTCAATCCCTCAATCTTCTTCCTGGCAGCTCTACTGCTTGTGCTTCCCATTTCTCTTTGTGATACATTTTCATTCCCAGTAAGCATGAGCTCATTATCCAGGTATAAGTTAAAATCTGTAGCACAGCATTGCAGTGGTTCTCTTTGGAAGTCTGCAGTGGTTTATTGTTGAAGCTGGAAGGTATGTGGCATCGACAACAATTTCAACATTCTCTCAGTTTGTGGGAGTGCTTCTTATGTGGGGTGTTGCTGCTGATAAGTTTGCTCTTAAGTATGTGAGTAATAAGGGCTGAATGAATCTAGAACAGTTTTGGATTCTTGTACTGCTCTGTGTATGGCAGACAGAAGCCCGGGTCAATGTTACAATCTTCAGACATAGTTTACTGACTTTAATAGATCATTTTAATGTGATATAATACTAATGTAGGATATATATATGTGGGAAGTGTGAATTAGCTGATCAACATATTTTTTTCCCTTACTTGCAGCTAAAGCAACAGCTGTAACAAAGGCAAAAGCAGTTCTTCCAGCCAAGAAGGCAGAGAGCAGCAGTGAGGACTCTAGTGATGATTCGGACTCAGAGGAGGAGGAGAAGAAGCCAGCAAAGGTCAGCCTTCCTTTCTAGCCTCTTCACTACATGCTAGATAATGATGAACGACAGCAAATTTGACCAGCAAAATTCTCACTGAAACTGAGCTTGCTTTTCATGAGCTGCAAAGCACTTGGACTTCTGAAGATGTGATGTAATAAGATGTTTCTGTAATGGACAGTATACCATTTAGATGGATCCTCTGAAAAATTCATGTCTAACAGCTGTTTGTTTCACATCCATGATGGCTCTTTTCCCAAGAATGTCAGTGCTTGCTTTTTTTATTTTTGAAAGATTATTTACAGTTTATACACATGTATAAATAAAGAATTTTCTCTTTTCCTTTTTAACTACTGCCATGGTCTTGAGAAGCAGAGGCAGGAAAAACAGTGTCGCACTTGAAGAGGCAAACCAGGGTTGCCTCATCAGTGTTTTCAGTCTTTGAACTAGTCTGATACTCAGAGAGAAGAGAACCCAGAGTTAGTCTCAGATCTCCCTCCTTTTGAAGGGGAAGAACTGGAGACTGAAGAGTAAAGAGCGTATCCTGTGTGCTTCTGTGAGGCTTCCCAGAGCAAAACTAGAAGCAAAACCATTATTCAGAGATTTTCAAACAACACCTGTTAGGCTCTGAGGTTTCTAGCTTTCCTGTTTAAACTTCCTGTACGTGTCCCACTTATTAGCCTCTTTTCTTTGCTACAAGGGCTACTCAGTTTTCTTCCTTTCATTTAGAAAGGCACAAAACATGCAGCAAAGCCAGCTGTAACCAAAATCCAGCCTCAGAAGAAAGCAGAGAGCTCCAGCTCAGACTCAAACAGCTCAGATGAAGAAGCACCAAAGAAACAGCCACCAAAACCAGCGACACCTAAAGCAGGTATCTCCTTGATTGCATATTGTGAGTCTGCATGCATGAAAAGCTAGAGGAGTGAGGCATATGCGTTAACATAGTCTGCAAATCTACTATCTCTGACATTTTTATTCTAGAGCAGTCTACTTCCAACATGGAGCATGTGTAGAACTGATTGTAAATGAAACATCAAGTCATAAACGCTGTATTATTTGCATAAGTAGCTGCAGTCAGCAACCTTAGTTGCTTATGTTGCACTTTTATCAGTGTCTTCCCATAAAGTGCAGGGCTGGAGGAAGTTAAGAATACTTAGTCTTTGGTCATGGAACTATTTAATAAGTTAGAGTGGACATCTTACTGAAAACCATCCCTAAGCTTGAAGAAGAGTAAAAATAAAAAGTTTACAGTACTTACTTTACTGTAATGGTTCCTTATGTCTTTTCCTGTGTTTTTCTCTCTATGATACTTTACGCTGAATGTAATGACTTCTCATTTCTAAGAGCATATTTTCTAGTATTGCTTTTCACTTGTCCCAAAAGGAAATAAAGCTGCTCAAGCGACCACCAAAGTGGTCAATGGGAAAGCACCAAGCAGCAGCAGCAGTAGTGAAGATTCTGATGAGAAAAAGGCTGCACCGAAAAAGGTAAATTGGACTTTAAAAGAGTTTTTAAATGCTGTGGTAATGAAATAAGACTGGATGTATCTCTGTCTTTCAGGGGCTGTGAAACAGATAGAGTAGGGCACAGACTGCATGGAAGTTGAGTAAAGTATTTATGGCTCTTAAGCAGCTTTTTCTTTTTTGTGGGATTATGCTGTAGAATCATAGAAGGCTTAGGTTTGAAGGGACCCTAAGGATCATTGAGCACCAAGCCTCACACCGTGGGCCAGTTGCCACCCACCAGATCAGGCTGCCCAGGATCCATCCAACCTGGCCTCAAGCACCTTCAGAGATGGGGTATCCACAGCTTCTCTGGGCAGTCTGTGCCAGGTCCTCACCACCCTCTGTGTAACATTCCTAACAGAACATGACCTAACATATCCTGTCCATGCCCCAACTTCCCTCTGCTACTTCTGCAGGAAAATGTCTCCTTACATCTTAACCATATTGTAGTCTCCCTTGTACGTTCATTTTTGCATGAATTCTCTGTGCTTAGCTACTCTGTGCTATTCAGCCAGACGAGCTCCCAGTTAAGGATTTATGCAGCAGAAAATAACAGCAGAGTGACCGGGAAGATCATGATACTCGTGTGTTTCCTGGAATTTGCACTTGAGAATCTTCATTAATTTTTCTTCCTTTGTATTCAAAATTTGCTGCCTCTTAAGTGAGACATATAGTTAGAGATTTGCATCCAACTGTCCACCCAAGTTTTCCATAGTATGTATTTTTTTTAAAGTGTATTTCTTTTTTTCTCGTGTTAAGGCTGTTCCCAAGAAATCTGTGCCCAAACCTGTAGCTGCACAGTCGTGTCCAGGGAAAACCAAACCTGCCAAGGAAAGTTCAAGTAGTGAAGACTCTTCTGACAGTTCAGATGATGAAAAGCCACCTGCAAAGAAAAAGCCAAAGTCCGGTAAATGCTAAATAGCATTGCTTCTATGTGGGAGAGTAGTTCTTGTAGGATAGCAGGACTTAATAGCTGACAGCCATAGGCAAATCTTGCTGCACACAAACTTCTAAGTGCTGCTGGTTTCATGAACCAGAAACATAGCAGCTTTTGCCATGTGTGCTTTTGTGGCTAAGCTTAAAATTCAGACCTTCTCTCAGCAAGGGATGGAAAGTGGGGGAGATTGACTCTGCTTATTTGTCTGCATATCCACTGTTTAGATGGCCTTTTAAGGACCTTATAGGTTTCCTGTCTGTTGGGATTTGGGAATTAACTTGCCTGTAATTTGGTTATCCTGTAACTGCAATTTTTAAACTGGTTTAATTTTTCCCTGAAGTATCCAGGACTGTTGAGTTGTGGTCTGGCTGATGAACTAAATGAGTCTATGTTCAATACAGTATAGTGCTTTTAGTATTCCCTAAGAGGGTAGCTAAATTTACAGTAGAAGCAGTGGGTAGCAGTGGAGTAAGTATAACATTTTGAATTATAGTGATATCTTTGTACATATAGGAGAGGAGTAAATGGAACCAAGTAGCAGAAGTAATTTATTCTAACTATAACATCTTAGACGTGCTGCTTGTGTTATCATATGGGCATCTGAATGCTGTTTCTCTCCAGGTCAGTACAGTGCTGTACCACCCCCTCAAGCTGTGCAGACAAAGAAAGTCCTTGCCAAGGCTCCAGTGAAAAAGGCTGACAGCAGTGACTCTTCAGACAGTAGTGATGAGGAAGAACAGATGCCTCAAAAGGGAGGAACGGGTATGATGTGAGCAGAGGAGGCTTAAAAAAAAATGTTACATGGTGTAGTCAGTGTTATGGCAGTCTTTTGGTGTCCATGAAAAAGGCATATGACAGATCTATGTTACTATTTGATTCTCTTGAAATTTATGAGTAATTTGAAGCTATCTCGCATAGAACACAGTGTATAACCTCTGTATATGACTGTGCAGGTTGGATTATTTACACATGTTGGTTTGAAAAGTCATAGAGATCTTGTTTCACTAGGATGAGCCAGGCCCACGGCTGGAACTGGCCAGGTCCTTGCTTGGCTTCTAGAGTGCTGGCTGAATTACTAGTATACTGAACAGGGAGCTTTCTGGAAAGGTTGGACCTCAAGACAAAGGTTTTATGTGCATGTGACCTGTATTAATTTTAGACTTGCTCTTGCAGGCAAAGCAGCAGTAGCTAAAACAATCGTTACCCCAAAAAACAAAGCTGTGACTGCAAAGAAGGCTGAATCCAGTTCAGACAGCGACTCAGGTAATTCAAGAAATCATTTTGTTTTCTGTTGATGTTTTTGTTGGCTAAGTTGGATTGCTGTGGTGTATCTGTGTAAAACCTTTAGTATATGAGCTTAAAAGTTTCACAGTCTCCAGGATGTGCAGAGTGCATCCTGATGGTGAGGCACATCAGTGAGACCATGTTGCCAGGTGGGAAAGGTGGGGGCACTGTGCTTCTCCAGGAAGGTTCATGGTTAATCTTGTGAGTGTCCATATCTTAAGCTTTTCATTTCTGTTATCCTGTTACAGGCTTTGGGAGAAATTTTGAAGATAAAATCTAAGAGAAAAAACTACTACCACCATACCAAGTTTAATTCTAACCATAAATTCTAAAGTTGCTTTCTAATGCAGCCCAGCATACCACATTTTTCTCCTCATGTTTAAAGGTCTTCTGATTTGCTTATCTCAACATCTCTAATGCTACAGTAGGGTGGTGGGTGATAGCAGCCTGTCTGTCTGCAGACAGCTCGCACTAGGCAGTGTGATCCTTTAACAAGTGTCAGGAGATCTGTGTTTTCTGTTCTCGTTGTCTAGTTTTTCAGAAATGAACAGTGATTTGTTTACTGTTGTAAAGGTGTTCAGAGGTGTTGGAATAGATCAGGCATAGTATTCCAGGTTACTGTCAGAAAGATGTAATTGTACACAGGAATCTCCAGTCTCATTAGTGAAATGTTGCTAAGCGCATTTGACATAGAAAGTAGAAAACTGAGCTCCTGTCCTGTTGCTTCTTCACTGTTCCTCCTTTCTTAATTTCTTGCCTGTTCTTTGATCTTTATTGCTTATTTTCTTAACGTTTCTTCTCCTTGAGTTTGTTTTGGTGATATTTGTAATTTCTTTTCCTCCAGTTCCTTACTATTATTATAATAAATTATATATATATAACAATATATTTAATATATAAGTCCTATTTAGCAAATGTTTATCTGCTTCTTTGTGCATGCATTAATAAATAGCTTAGATTTCTATTTGTGTTCACTTTTCCCAAGAAAAGGTTATTAACTGAAGGAATGTACTTCTTTTGTTCAGATTCTAGCTCTGAAGATGAGAAGAAGGTAGCGAGTAAGCTCTCAGCTAAACAACCTGTGATAAAGAATACTTCCAAACCAGCAAAAGCAGCTGCCAAGCCTGGACAAGCAAAGAAGGACTCCAGCTCCTCCTCAGACAGCTCAGGTATTGGGATAAGAGAAAAAAGAATTACCATGTGCGTGTTGTACTTTGTGTAAATCTGTGTTTCCAGACAGGGTGTGAGGTTGCAGTTGGATAGGGATTGCCCGCTGCGGTGTTGTTTCAATCAATCAAAGAAGAGTACTGTGACAGCACTGAGTTTAACTTCATGTTGAAGGAATGAGGCTGAGTCTTGAATTCTTGTTTCCATTCTAGATTCTGATAGCTCTCACAAGAAGATGCCTGTGAAGCCTGCAGCTAAAACAGCAACGCTTGCAGCAAAGAAGCCACAAGCTACTGCAAAGAAAGCACAAAGTAGCTCTGATTCAGATAGCAGCTCCAGCAGCTCTGAGGAGGAGAAGAAGAAAGCCCCTCCAGCTAAATTAGCTGGCAAAACGAATAAGCCAGTGTCCAAACCAGCCCCAGCGCCTAAAGCAAGTAGTTCTGACTCTGAGAGCTCAAGCAGTGAGGAAGAAAAGAAACCAGCAGTGAAACCAGTCAGCAAATCTACAGGGGCAGCAAAAGCAACTGTAGGGAAGAAAGCAGCTGCATCTAGCAGTAGTAGCTCTTCTGATAGTTCCAGCGAAGAGGATGAGAAGCCCAAAAATTCTGGGAAAGGGGCACAAAACACTTCTCAGACTGCTGCCTCCATAGAGAAAGCAAAAACATCCACACCAGCAGCCAAGAACCAGAAGTCTAAGCCAGCTGGTGACAGCAGTAGCAGCAGTGAAAGCAGCTCTGAAGAGGAGAAAGGAAAAGCAAATGGAGGTATTGCCTACAGTCTGGGAGGTGGGACTGTCAGTCAATATGTTACAGAGCTAAACATCTGTGGGAGCCTTTCTTAAATGGTATTCAGTCTACTTTCTGTGTCATGTTATGTCATCTGGTGCAGTACAGAGAGGGAAGGACCATTTTTTGATTTGTTGTTCCTTTTTGTCTGCATTATGTATCTCCTGGCAATAGAATTTATGATGACGTGAAGCTCACTTCTGTACAGTTGTTGTTAGTTGCTGTCTGTGCATTTATTAGTTACTAGTAGCAGCTAAGCAGACTGCTGGAGAACCCCCATCTATATTGTGAGTGGATCACCGCAGGGGTAGCTCCAGTGGACAATCTCAGTTTTGTGTATACAGGAGGGAAAATGATTACAATGAACTGGAGGTGTGCTCAAGTATGTACTGTGCAACTCCAAGAATTGGCAGATTTTAACTGACAGAACTTTCTCAAATTCACTAAGTCATTAATGTAGAGGCACTCAGTTACATAAAATTTATGTTCACCCATTTGGATAGATAAGATGGCAAAATCCTTGCTGCTCAGGGTAGCTATTGGTGTCTGGCTGGGTTTTTTTGTGGGATAATGTAGGGATTGATGTGTCTCAAGACTGCATTTTGGGGGAGAGATGCCACTGTCTTTTCCCACGTTGCAGTTACTTGAAGTTTTACTACTCTGCATTTAACAGGCATAGTCAAGAAGAAACAGAAGAGAGAAGATGTTCAGGAGTCAGAGACACCAGACAATAAAAAGGCAAAGAACAAACTTAAAACACCACATACAGTTCCGAAAGTGAAACGGGTGAGTGAGAGCAAGCTGCTGATTGGCAGCAGAGCCATCTTTGTATGCTAAAATAATAGGGTTCTTTTGTGGGATTTCTTTTTTCTTTGGGTTTGAGCCATAGGAATTACTTATATTTTTGCCCCTTCCTCAAGCACTTGAATCTTGTCTGGAGAACCCTAGTTAATGCACATAATGTTATTCTGGCAAAGGCTGATTGAATGTGCTTGCACAGGAGCATCCTTGTGCTACCTGATCTGAAGAATGGAAAATATAATGAATCTGAGAAATTGTTAAGGTTTTAGGTGACCCATACAGGGACAAAGAGGGAAGGAGGTTGTCCCTAAGAGAAGATATGTGCTAGTACGTGCTTAGTGTGTCTCATTTTTTTTAACAGGCATCTTCTCCTTTCCGACGTGTAAGAGAAGAAGAAATAGAGGTAGATGCCCGTGTTGCTGATAACTCATTTGATGCAAAGGTATGGTTAGGTGGAGCTCAGGGTGGGAACACTTGACCTGTGTGAATATAGGTCTCCAGAGCAGTTTTTTGGGCAGTCATGTGGTGGGGACTTTTTCCACCAGGAGGTGCTGTTGGGAGGTACACGAGCACTTGTGCACAAGCGCCGGCTGGAGGAGTGCAGGAGGGTATTGTCAGCTCCAGTATTCCTGTACTGGCACTTACTGGGCGGGATGAAGGGCAAAGCGTTGCTTCAACTCTCTTGGATATTTGATGTGAATTTCTTCTTCCTCTCCCTGTTCATCCCTCACAGAAAGGAGCAGCTGGTGACTGGGGCGAGAAGGCTAACAATATCCTGAAATTCACTAAGGGCAAATCTTTTCGCCATGAGAAGACTAAGAAAAAACGAGGCAGCTACTGTGGGGGCACTATATCAACCCAAGTAAATTCAATCAAGTTTGAAAGTGAATGAGAGTGTTTCCTTGAAAATTTGTGAACCGTCTGCTCACCAGAATCACTTGGTTGGGCACGTGGATTTTATGGACATGAAACCGTCCTGGAATGCAACCTTCCACAGCCCCCTGTGGGGCAGGCAGCTTCAGTATGGGAGTGTGGGAGAATGGTTGGATGACTCCCTCCTTCATTTCTATCTAATTTTGGTTTAGGCCCCTGATATGAAACCATCCTTGAGCTGGTGTTAAACACCACTAGGATGACCTCCAAGACTTAAATTTTCTGGTCTTATTTTAAAAGACTTACAGTAATTTTTTTTTGTTCTAGTTTCCTGTCATCTAGTAAAAGGGAGAATTTATTTCCCTCTAACTTAACCCACTGTTTCTTTTTCAGCTAGTTTAACTTGGATACCTGTGAAGCTGCAAATACTGTGAGTTGCCTTTGGCTGGTTACACTAAGAGCAACAACCCATTTGAGCCCTGTGGCTGTAATCCCCACCCATATCTGACATTTCAAATTCACAGTTGCAGTGTGTCTGGGTTTTTATTTTCTGATTGCTTCATATTGCAATAAACTCTTTCCTTCCTCTTCCCTCCATTCCTATGGAGGGTACTGGCCAGAGTAGTTAAAGAAGGAGAGTAAATTCATCTCAGTAGCTGAGAAATCACATGGCTCGGAGTTACAAGTTGGCCAACGTCTTTACTGTATTACTGTGGCACTTTTGGTAAGGCTTACATTGGGAATGTAGCCAGGGAGTGGAGATAGCCTCCATGCAGTCAACAGTTCTGCTGTCATGTTGGAAGAAGTGTCTTTGGCTCAGCGGGAATGCTTAAGGAAGAAGAGAAAGTGAGATTTTGTTTGTTTCTTTTTAGCTTTTTTAACCCAGCTCTGCTCTTTGCTGTGATTTGCTATTTTTTTCCCCAGAAGCTTTGACTGCAGCATGGCACCACTCTGTTCTCTCTGAGCGTATAACGTGCCAGTTTGTGCTTACTCAGCAATGTGCCACACAGACTGATCATAGATGAGATGAATGTAACATTAATGCCTTAAATTGCCTTGGGTTAAATCACTTGCTCTCTTTCAGCTTTTTTCTACTTGTAAAGTCCCTCTGAAGAAGCAAAATGCCAGTTTCCCATCACCTTGCTGCATATAATGTGGTGCTGTGTTGCACCACAAGTTGTATAGCATGAGTGGAGTCTCAAGTTCAGTAACTACAGCAGAAAGTGAGATTTCATAAGCAGCTGACATGGTCTGAAGGCTTGCTGCTGTTGAGAGATCTCCCTTTCCCTCCATTAGGTGGATTAAGTTAATTTTAGCCTATGGAACGGTATGCTGAGCACATAGCCAGTATGGGTTGAACGGTGTAGAACATCTGTTGGAAAAGAGGCAGTGGGCTGAGATCTCCTCGCCCCATGCCATGACACTGCTGCCCCTCAGAGGCTGTTTCCATGCCCTCCCAGGGGGTTGCCGGTGAGGAGAGCCCTGTTGCTGCAGGAAGCCACGTTTGTGTGCAAAGCAATGTCTCATAATTCAGCACTGCTTGCAACTGATGAGCCAACCCCTTGTGCAGATGCTGCAACTTGTTTCCATAAGCATTTTCAGGACTTCCCCTTGGGCTTGCACAACCAGGGTGGTTGCTGGATCCTGGGCAGCCGTGCAGACGGGCCTGGGGGGGGCGCAGCTATCACACAGCATTCAACATTGGAGGCCAAAGGAAGGTGGGAAGAGTTTTTACCTGTGCTAGGGATGTGAACAAAACCTTGCTTATAGTTTGTCATTTTAGTTTGTCATTTGCCCTCTTCTATTTGAACTCTCACTTTGTAACTGTTGAAAGACACTTTTTAAAAACTGTTGTGCTTGGGGTATTTTATGTGTGGGCACTCAAGTGTCTCCGAAAATAAAGATTGCTGCCTTTGTAATCTGTGTGCATTTGGTGTGGGGTAGCTGGTGGGATGTGGGAGGGGTTGGGTACTGTGTCTCAAAGCTGCAGCACTAAGGCGGCTGCATCTGTTTGCGCCCAGTTCTTGTGGCAGGAGTTGGGTGCTCAGCTGGATCTAACAGGCCTTCAGAAGAGACTGGTGCCTGTGCAGCTGGCTAGTGGGTGCTGCTGCTGCAAGCTTGGAGAGGACAGAAGATAGAAGGTTATTTACTGATGTCAAGAAAAGCTGAGACTTCTTGAGACCCCTTGCACCAGTTCTCCTCCCAGGGCTGCTGACAGATTAACCTTATGGTGTTATGGTTGGTTATGGTAATGTATGGATGGTTACTGGTTATGGTAACCAATGTAGACTAGGTAGCGCCAGCTTGCGGGAGTAAGGAACAATAGGCGCGACTGGAAAACGTGGATACCTATTAAAGGTGTAATTTGTGTTCCCTTTGATGCCTTCCTGCTCTGTGACAGCCTGCGCAGGGTAAGGGAACGCCCTGAAGAGCAGGGCCTGCTGGAGGTCTTGTGCTGTACCTCCGGGGAAGGCTGGGAGAGCAGGAGTGCCGCGCTGGTTGGCACACTGTGATTAATGCCATCCATCAGTCAGTCCGTAACGATGTCTGTCTTAGTGGAGCCACTGCCCTCCACCTCGAACGTGCTGTAGGAGAAGGCTGGAAACGCTGCCCGCGGTCTCAGCAGCACACGCAGAATGTCACGGGCCTTACTGGAGGACTGAGCAGTGCTGTGTGGCACTCCTAAGGAGAGAGTGCTTCTGGCAGCCGCAGGGCAGGCTCAGCCTACATCTCTGCTCTGCCGCCGTCCCAGGGTTAGCCCACTTCCCACGAGGTGTTTCAGCTTCGGCGGAGCCGCGATTAACGCCGAACAGGACAGACGGGACGGTCTCCCCTAGGGCGTGCGGTGCCGGTACGGGAGCCCTGCCTGTACAGCCACCATCCTGCCCCGCCCCAGTCTGGAGAGGGCCCCTGGCCTCGCGTGCCCGTGCGGCTGTAGAACCCCCGCGCTGCCCCCTCCCCGCACGCCGGCGGGGGCGGCCCTCCCGGCGCTCCTCCCGCCCAACTTGGCGGGGCCGAGGCGTGACGGAGCGGAGCAGCCCGGGGGTTGGGGCCGGGCTGGGGCTGGAGCCGCCCCGCCCGCGCCCTCCGCCGGCCGGCATGAAAGGGGAAGGCGGGCGGGCGCCGGCCGCTCCCTTACCTTCGCTGTGCCCCTCGGGCCGCGGCTCTGTGCAGGTGGGTGCCGGGCTGGGGAGGGCTGCGGGAAGAGAGCCTCGGGGGCCGGCGCCGCGCCGTGGGTGTCTGAGCGCTCCGCTCGCGGTGGGAGGGATGGGGCGCTGTGGGAGCCCCTCCGCCTTCACGGGGCTGCTGGAGGGCACGAGCCGGGCGCCCACCTCGCTGTGCGGATTGGAGCCTGGGTACTTTGACGCTTGAGCCTCAGTGCCGCTTACTGCATCTTCCTCTCGGGGACCGCATCTCAGGGGCACCTTCCCTCCCATCCTTCTTCCTCCTCCAGTCCAGCCCTTGTTGGTGGCAGCTCGGCTAGGTTCCATTCCATTCCTGCCACGTTCTCAAAGCCAAGTAGGCTTTTTGTGTGTGTTTTTTTGGTTTTGTTTTGTTTTGTTTTTGCGTGAAGGCGTCAATGATTTTACAGAAGATGAGTCTTATCTCCAGTTTCTCTGCCTCTGTAATTCTGCTAAACGTGGCCTGACTCGTCTGGCAGGGCTTTATCAATCCCAGGTGCTTCCTACACAGGTTGCACAACCTCCTGGGATGCTTAATGACTTCTTCCTTTTAATGTGGTGCTCCTCTGCAGCAAGGAGCCAAAATGACAGAGCAGTGCTGGGAAGGCTCTTACTCCTCCCATCCCTCTGACCTCTCCTCTGAAGCTCTCTGCTCTCCTGTCCCTCTGCTTCCCTCTGCAACCTTGGGAACCTGTTCAACCTGAGCATCCTACAACCTGCTTTTAGCCCAAAGCGTGCACAGAGCTGTTATGTGTGCTCATAAGGTCTGTGGCTCACGTGAATGTTTGGGAACTACTCTGGCTGGCCATCCCTGATGCTCTCAAAGAGCCTCATCTCAGCTGCTTCTGTGTCTTGCAACCACGTTGCAAATAAGAGGGAAGCCTTCCTGTAAACCTGCTGGTGCAGCACGCAGTGCTACAGGGCATCTCCAACCCTGCCAGGAGGCACCTGGGAAGTCTGAGCATATGAAGTGGAAGAACCCATTCTGCCACAAAGACAGGTGTAGTGTATAGTCAGAGGGAAAGCAAAGGTGTGGTGCTGGGCACCACCGGGTAGCCTGAGTTCTTGGAGCTGTGTGCTTTCAGATGCCCTGACAAACCGACGCACAGACTTTAATTTATCCTCCTGGTTGTTAAGGATCATCTATTCTGTTTGGTGCTGAGGTTCCCTGTTGTGAGCTACAGGCTGCCAACATGCTGCTGGCTCACAGATCCCCCCCGTGCCTGCGCAGCTTCCTCTGTACCACCTCGATGACCCAGGAATGCTGTTGGAGGTGGCCCCAGGTCCTGAAAGTTCTAACCTGATTCAGGACTGCATCACTCTGTCCAAAGTGGATGAGGATGAGCAGAACACTTCTGATGCTGTTGTGTGGAAGTGGTGCAAGGCATCGGTTGCTCTGATATTAGCTTGGTTGCTGGTGTGATTCTCCCTTTAATCTTTGGAGATGTGGGCTTTGCTCACTCTTGGTACTTCTTGTGGCTGCTGTGAGGATGTCAAATGGGAAATGTCAGGAAGGTTCACTGCTCTGAGCAGACCCTTTGCTCACTGCTCACTCTGCAGGTGAACAGCATTATAAAAACAACAACAACAAAAAAAAAAAACGACAAGGCTTTATCCAGCACTGTATCTTCTAGGTTTTCACCAGAGATTCCCCAGGGCAGCCCCCACTGGTAACACAATGCTGTCCTGCAGCAGCTGTGCTGCTTTGAGCTGCCTGCGTGCATGGTACTTGTGTTTCCATCCATTAGCCACAACTGAGTGGCTGCCATCGGCCTGGTGGTAGCAGACAGTGCTGTTTTCTCTGGATTACACCCAGCAGATGAGGCAATCTTTGGTTTCCTGTTCTAGGAGTTTAGAGCACTCAGGTGAAGATGCCTGTTGGTGCTTTGTTAATTCTTGGGAAGTTTACAGGGAAAAATACTTCTTCATACCGTGGGCAAGAGTGAGGTGGAGACTAGACAACAGAGGAGGAAATAATGGAGCCCTGTGCATTTGGGTTTCCCAGTCCCAGGCAGGGACCAGGCAATACAAAATACGGAAGGGAAGAAGAGGTGTACGACACAGCTTTCTTGCTATGGGCTCTTAGCTCATCACCCTTTCTTTATGGGCATCTGCCTGGACTGCTTGCTGCCAAAGGTTTTAGTGCTTCAGCCCGATACAAAGCACTCAAAAAAGAATCATCTGTCTTTAGATCTGTGACTGTTGGTTGCTTCAGTTACACTGATAATATATTCCATTAATGTCAAGGACTTTCCCTGTCAAACATAATGCACAGGGCTGATCTCAGCCCAGATGGAGGCATCCTGGGCTCTTAGTGATAACTGTGCCATTTGTTTGGTTTTGCTGAGCACTTGTCATGCAAAGGGAAGGGTGTATTTTGCCTCCTCACAAACCTTTCGCTTTCCTTTCATTGTTATTTCTCACAGTATTCAGCCCCTAGCCCAACAATTCCAGACCACAGAGCAGAGAATCCACCCCCAGCAGGATCGCACTCCAGTGCCCCACAGTTTGGTGGTTTTTTGTTGAAGATCATTTGCTCTCAGCCCAGCTGTGGCTGTGGGCGTTGTGCTCGTGCAGCCAGAGGGCTGGGCTGCACCAGTGCCTGCAGGTGCCTCTCTGGGCACAGGCAGTGCAGAGAGGTGCCCCAGGGCCTGCAGCCATGCTGCTGGCTTTGGACAGCCTGCTTCTGCTGGCAGAGGGATGGGATGGTTTTCTTGTGGTGCTTCTCTTCGTTCACATCTTGCTTCACCACATCCCCATAGTCCCTTTGGGGCTTAGTGTGTGGGGCCATCCTACATCCGCTTACAGTTGTTCCCACTGTAACTCCTTCCCCACCCCCTTCCCAGCAAGTCTGAACTGGGTCCTCAGGACATGGCTCTGCTTCTGACTGTTCCCAAATAATTATCATGTAATTCTTCTCCCAAAATAATATGAGGTGTGGGTGAGGCGCATTTGCTTCCAGTGATGTAGCAACACCCCTTACACAAGAGAAACGCTGTGTGTTTCACTAAACTGGGAATGGGGTGACAGCTGTAGGAGTGTGACTAAGGGGTGTCAGTGTGCCCTGGGTGTTGCACGTTGTCTCTGGGACTGCTTTCGGGGGTTGCTCTCTCCCACTGCATGGATATACCAGCACTTGCTTCACCTTTCCAGCCCTTTCCACTGATCTCCCACATTGATCCATTACTGGGGAGGGGGCAGCTCTCCACCCAGACCCCTCCCGCACTCCCTGAGGTTGAGGTTTTTCCCTCAGTCCTGCTGAGGTGTGGGCTCTCTCCTGCCCTTTCTGCACCAAGCATGGTGGTTTGCAGTGCTAAAGGCAGAGTGTGCTGCCTGGCTGGGTTCTGTGGGCCTCCCAGGGAGCATGCACGGCCACCGAGGGCTCAGAGGCAGGCAGAAATAGAAATGAAATCTAGCTGTGCTGGTTCTGTAGTGATAAACAGGGATGGAGCAGCAGGTGCCCTAGCTGGTGCTGTGACCCAGCAGGGCCCCTCTGATTGCTGCTCTCTGCAGTCAGCCTACCTGTTCTTGGGCCTGAGGAGCAGACCGGCACAGAAAAGAGGCTCTGAATTTCTGGAAAATGCACCTCGTACACCCTAGTATCTGACATTTTTGTTGGTTTTATTTGTACTTTCTTTCCTTTCTCCTTCCTTTAGTGAACTCCTCACTGCTCCCCTCTCCCACCTTATGAGCTTCTGGATTGCAGCTGCAATCTCAGCTGTTAGCTGTCCAAGCGTGTGGCCGAGCCTTTCATACTATATAAATGGCGCATGTCTCTCCTTGCAGTGAAGAAGATGAAGGTATTACCGTGCCCTGCTGCTCTTCTCTTCGTAGTGGCTGCGTTCAGCCTGGAGCCGTGCCGCTGTGCCAAGGTGCTGATCATGCCCACCATCGTCTTTGACAGTCACTTGCGAGTCTTCATGCGCGTGGCAGAGGCACTGACTGAGCGGGGCCATGACCCTGTGCTGCTGCTCCACGAGGCTCGGGATGTGGAAGCCCACCTGCCCGCCTTCCGCGTGCAGAGGTACTGGGGCATCTTCAGCACGCAGAGCGCAGATGCGTGGGTGCAGGAGAAGATAAAGCGTGTCTTCCAAGGGAAGATGAC
The DNA here is from genome assembly GCA_016647715.1 of Pavo muticus. Classification (NCBI taxonomy): domain Eukaryota; kingdom Metazoa; phylum Chordata; class Aves; order Galliformes; family Phasianidae; genus Pavo; species Pavo muticus. Next base: position 202,714 of record JACDJE010000460.1, read on the forward strand.
CTCTCTGGAGATGTTCTCCTTTTTGGAGAAGTACCTGGAAAACTGTGACCTTGTGCTGGGAAACTCTACCCTCCTGCAGAAATTGCGGCGTGAGCACTTTGACCTGCTGCTGGTGGATCCCAATGAGATGTGTGGCTTTATCCTGGCTCACATCCTCAGTGTCAAGTATGCTGTGATCTCCACTGGCTTCTGGTTTCCAGCGGAGATTGGTGCCACTTCCCCCATTGCCTATGTCCCTGAGTTCAACTCCCTGATGACTGACAGGATGAGCTTCTTTGGTAGGACTTGGAATCTCCTGGTCTACATGATCACTCGTGTGGCCACAAAGCTGGTCATCCTGCCCAAGTTTGAACATCTCATGGAAAAGCATGGGGTGGAGCCCAAGATATCCATGCTAGACCTTGTCCATGGATCAAGCCTCTTCTTCCTCTGTAACGATGTGGTACTGGACTTTCCCCGGCCAACACTCCCCCATGTCATTTTCACAGGAGGCATCCTTGCTGAGCCTGCAAAGCCTCTTCCAGTGGTAAGTGCAGGAAAGCTTTGTGTCGTGGTTGCCTATTAACCTGGGGAGATACTTGGTGCAAATCTTCTGTAGAGGTATGTAAGTGCTGTGAGGCTGTTTTGGTGGCTGTGTGCAGTAAGGACAATGGGAGCACTGAGGACTGTGGGTCTGCAGGACGGGTACAGCGTTAAGTTGTCTGCCCTGAAGTAGGAATCAGCTATGTTGTCAGTGTAAAATGATGTGCCCTGTAATGGCAATATTGTCTTTGGAAGTAGTTCACAAGTAAATTGTTCCTACATTTTAAGAGGAAGTAGGAAGAGCAATCAGTCTTCGTTGCTTCATCACTGCCTTAAATTAATCCAGAATTTCTTCCTTAATCGAGTTTCTCACAGGGTATTTCTGCCTACAAGCATGTAGCCTTAAGAACAAATAGGGGAGAGCTGTGTATATTTTCTCATCAAATTCACTGTGGAGTCCCAAAGTATACAACACCAGGATATATTGCTCTCTCTTTCATAAGTGCCAGCCCTGAGGAAAACTCCCCAGGCATCCCAGAGGCTTTGCCTGGTCTGTACCTCTCTATCCCCAGTAATAAATTAAGGACAAGCCCATAAAGCCTCCAAATGAAGACAGCATTGGAATGGAGCAGGACCTGTCTCCCATTCATCTCATTGCTTTACCACTTTTACAAACAGTGTGGGGAAATAGGCTTGGATAATAGCACTGAGGCAGTTGGGTTGTCCTGTCGTCCCAACTGATAGACTGAAATAGAGATAAGGTTCAAGTTTCACCTGATTAAATGCCTGTGAAGATCTCTGGCAGCTTTAGTTGTGACTGTGGATTCCCTTTTTGAAGCTAAAAGGAAGAAGTGAGATTAGGTGCTTTTATCAGAAGTCCCCCTGATAAGTATGGCTGCACATTATCCTTTCCCGTGTGACACAGCGTGCAGGTAATGCAATTCATGTAGGATGCTCCAAAAGCTGTGTCAGAGAGTGACTGCCTCGCAGATCTTGCAAAACACTAGCTTGGTCCAATCTGGACGCATACACGCCTGCCTTATAAAGAAGGGAGTTGTTTGCTGTGGCATTACTCATGTGCTTCGTGGCTTCCAGAGCCCAGGCCACCCAAGGGAAGAGTGATGGAGATAGGTCCAGAGCCCGGTGTTAGGTGGTGGCTGTCATGGCAGCAGGCAGGTGGGCAGGTCGGTGCCCAGGTTATGGGATGGCAACAGGAGAGAGGCCCTCGGTAGATCTAAGTGTAGCTTAAGGAATTTCTCATCTCTGCAGGAGTTAGGTTATGTAATCAAAGGATTTATTTCCTCATCTGAAACATCGTGGTAGAGAGTTCCTTTAATTAGGGCACAGTGGAATTTAGATATGTATTTGAGAATCTTTTGAATCTTTTGAATTTGAGAATCTTTGAATCTTTGGTGGTCAACCATACTTCCCTTAGCAACTTTAATACTATTTCTGAAAGCCAGATGTGAAGGCCTAACTATAATGGATAGTGTAATCCTCTGCCTCGTGAGTCATTGAAGTGCTATCCAGCAAAGCCAAGCTAGTACTTCCTCTTCCTTAACAGTTCTAGCAGTTGTATTGCTCAAAAGGAAACATGGGATTCAAGAGAAACGCGGGATTCAAGAGAAGTGAGAAAACAGAACCCCATTTTGAAATCATCATGATTCTTGGCTGCTGGAGGGGTTTAGGGCTCTTCTGCAAAGAAAAGCTCAAGTCCCCAAAGTTCCTGAAAAAGGGCAAACATCCCCAGGGAGTAAAAATGTGCTTTTTAACTCCTGTACACCTGTGATACTCAACACTGTAGGTTACTACTAGTAAAATATTCTGGTTTAATCACCCTATTTTCTCCTTAAAAACAGGGTGAGTTTTTGTGTTCTTTTTGCCCTTCATATTCTTAGACAATGTGTTGCTTGCTTGTTTGCTTCAAGAAAGTATTCATATTCAAAGACATTTTGAGAAACTTCCCTAAAATGCTTCTGATGGTGAGCTGGTACACGGGGAACTTGAAGGCAGACAGAATCCATAGTGAGAGGTGCCCAGCTCAGTGTAAAGGGGAATGCTCTATTTGCTTCACAGCAGTTGTACTGGCTGATCTCTCCTAGTTTCCTTGCTTCTCTCAGTTAAAAAGAGATGGATTTGGCTTCATCTTTTCCATAGGCTGTTCTCTGCTGGCAGAGGCAGCAGGGAGGGAGGGCCTTTCTCCAAGATTTCAAGGCGTCTGTGTGTGTTTTACCCACAGGATTTGCGTCTCTGGGTAGAAGCAGCAGATGCAGGTGTTGTTGTTGTCTCCTTTGGCATTGGGATCCGAGCTCTTCCCAGTGACCTGGTGGAGAAGATGGCTGGTGCGTTCGCCCGCCTCCCGCAGCGGGTGGTGTGGAGGTGAGGAGGGAAAGGGATTCCTTTTAACTCGAGTTGGATGAAAATCACAGTTTCCTTTCCCTTTCTTGATCTGATTGAATTTGTAATTGTGTGAGTGTCTTTCTTTTCCCATCTTGTTCTTGATCTCACCCTACAGATATTTCGGACAGAAGCCAAGTAACCTGGGTGAGAACACACTGATGATGGACTGGCTGCCCCAAAATGACCTGCTAGGTAAGGCAAGGCTGTGTGTGTGTGCGCGCATGCCACTAGCAATATCCTTGGAGTTTACTCCAAACTACAGCAAGGTTGTACAAGGAAAACAGCACCTGTATGAGTCAAAATCTCTCACTTTTTGCATGTATCATCTGTAAATAACATGATCTTCATCTAACACCTGTTTTGAAGCTGTATCTTGGCCCGTATCTCCCACCTCCTCTTGGTTCTGACCAGCAAGTTTTGGGCTGCCAAGATTAATGTTCAATCTCTCTGCTCAGCATGCTTGGCTTTCACTAAGCACACACAAACTGCATGTCAATAGCCCTGTTTGGGTGCAGAAGGCACTGACCTGCTGCTGTTTCTCTGCGTGCAGGCCATCCCAATGTGAAAGCCTTCGTCAGCCACTGTGGGATGAATGGAATATTTGAGGCCATTTATCACGGTGTGCCAGTGGTGGGGTTCCCATTCTATGGGGATCAGTTTGACATCATGACCAGAGTGCAGGCGAAAGGCATGGGTATCCTCATGGACTGGAACAGAGTGACAGAAGAGGAGCTTTACCAGGCTGTTGTCACTGTTATCACTGACCCCAGGTAAGACGTTCAGGTGCATCAAGCTCATCCTTGGTGCTGGTTGTATGCAGGGGCTAGTGCCTTTCTGAGATTTGCTGTGGCACTGTGACACAGTGCACCCACTGCCTAATGTGACAGACGCAAATAGTGGTTAAAGTGCCATCCAAGAGCTTTATTGTTATTGTTTTTTAAATCAGCTGTTAGGAGCCCTCTACTACTGGCTTCAGAGTAAGCAGCTAAGGTGTTAGCAGTTGGCAGGCTGAGGGATTTGGCCGGTCACCAGATGTGACTGGTGCTGGATGAGGTATACTGGCACAGGCTGCCCTCAGACAGCAATGATTTGCCTGCAGTCACTGAGCAGCCCTCCTACCGAGGGACTTGAACTGAGGGAGCCTTGCTAACATGTAACGTGCTCTCTGCCATCAAAGTGGCTTTCACAGCAGATACAGAGAAAATCATGGAGGAAATGTGCTTCTGGCCCAAGGAATCACCTGCTCATTGAAGGCACCACTGGGTAGATCAGGCCACTTCTCAGCTCTGAAGCCCCCGTCAGAACAATAATTTCTTGTCTTCTTCCTTTGCAGCTATAGAAAAGCAGCTAAGCTCATCTCTGCTCTGCACCTGGACACACCGATGCATGCTCTCAACAGGACAGTGTACTGGCTGGAATACATCCTCCGTCATGACGGGGCACCGTACCTCCGCCCTGCTGTCTACGACCTCTCCTTGTATGAGTACTTCTGCCTGGACATCTTGGCTCTCCTCCTACTGTGCCTGGCCGGCTTGGGATTTGTCCTCTACAAGTCTGTGGTGTGGTGCAGGAGGAAGGCGGCCAGCCCTGTCTACCAGAATGGCAACTGTGTGAAAGGCCACTTCACAGAACAGAAGAAATTGCAATAGTGGCTCAGTGTGTTCTAGGGCGCATCCCTTCACTGTGAAACGAGCTGCTGCCGTGCCAAGTAATGTATGGCACGCAGGCACAGCGAGAGGCGAGAGATCAGCGGGTCTGGATGAGAAGAGCCGGGGGGAGGGAGGACTATTGCGAAGGCCGATGTGCACACCTCTGTGTACTGCACCAGTGGGCGGGGATGTGAATTCAGGCATGGGTGGAAGTACTTGGCCAGGACGCTGGGAGTGGGGCATGGGTAGGGAGACTTCCAGGGAGGAGCATGAGCTGTTCCCTTCTTATTGCGCGTTGGTTTAGATGCTGGTGTTGCTCTTCTCTCTTTCTGCATCTCTGTGGTAACTCTGGAGGTAGGAATAGCATTTGGTTTTAGGCTGGTTCTGTTTCTCCTCTGGCTTGTTATCAGAGCCAGGATTCCTTCATGCAGGTGAGGACCTGAGCAGAGCTGTGGGCAGGGAAGGGCTCTGGAAGTATTGTTCAAAAGAGAATGAAATTGGTCTGTTTAAAGTTCTGTGGGTAAATATCGTTCTTCCTGCTTCTGTCAACCCTTGGCAATCTTCTTTGTGTTTGAGCTAAATTATTATTATTTTTTTTAAAATAAAGTTATGTTCTTTCCTCCATGTAGCAGTGCTCCAGTCTTGGTTTAATACAAGTCTCGCCTTGTATTTTCTCTCTTTGTCACCACTGCCGCTCCTCCATGTGCCTCTGGGCCCCTGCAGACAGCTGTCAGCAATTTATCTTGGCCTTCTCACAGCTCTCAGGCCGCCTTCTCTCTCCACCTGTAACACATCCATGCCCGTGGAACCTCTAACCTTGTAGGAAAAGAATTTGGAGCAGACGTGTGTGCTTGGGCCACGGGAAGGTCAGCCAGTAGCTCGGAGAGCTGCACACAGGCAATGGGCCATACACAGGCTGTTCATAGAAGCAACGAGCTCTGCTCTTTCTGAAGAAAATGTCCCTCTCATTTCAACATGAGCAGACATGCTCTTGTCCCCATCAGGGATGTGGTGTGGAGTGATACCCATGTGTTTTTACTCACCCTGGGCTCTGAGGCAAACCCACACCTGGGTGCAGTTGCACAACCTTCCTGCAGCGCTGGCTCACGGCCCTGCTGGTGATGTACTATGCTGAGGCCTCTGCAGAGCTGCCACAAGCTGGAGAGTAACCTCAATGCCATGTCTGCCCTTGCTGGCATTTCCAGGCTCTGCTCCTGGTTGCTTTTGTGTGTGTTTTTCACTCCAGCTGAGGTGCAGCGCAGTGCGTAACCTAGTGAGCAGCGGTTTGGCTGGGCTCCTGGGGTGCCCGGGGTTGGGGCAGTGCCCAGCTCTGACTCGGTGCTTCTCTGACACCTGGCAGTGCTGCCTTCCCTCCCTGGCTCTCAGCATGCAGGAGGGCTGCAGTAGAGGTTTCAGACATGATTCCTGTCTAGGGTAAGTGAGAACAGGCTGTGGCCCTAAGCTGCTGCTGTTCTTCCTGAAATTTCTGACAGCTTCGGGGGTACCCAAGGCTGGCTGCAGGCAGTGGTGGGCTTGGTGACCTGCTGGGCTGCTACAAAGCAAGGTCTACGTGGCTTTGAGATGAGGACGTGGAATGCAATTGCTCCCAGTGGGGGGAGAGATGACAGCAAGGTGACCTGCTATAACAAATAGGGAGTGTGTATGGGTGGTGGAACCACTGGCTACACGGCACCTTTCTGCCTTCAAGTTTAAATTTCAAGGTTGGTGGTTTTTTTGGGGGGAAATATATTGCTGCCAGTTCTGAAGCAAGGCTGCAGGCTGCGCTGTGGTGGCTTTGTTGTCATCAACAGGGGCACCAGGGCCTGGTGGGGGCTGGAGACCTGCACCTTGTTTTGCTTGCAAATGAAAGAGCAGGGAGAATTTTATGGCCCAAGGAGCCTATGCAGATTTACAAAAGCCTGAATACCACTTTCCAGCTTGTTAGCAATGCTGCCTTCTTGCTATCTGCAGGTTCAGAAAGAGATTCAGGGCAGTAAAATAAAAGTATGGCACCACCAGCATGTTGTCTACTACCAGAGATGTCCTTAAGCTCTTCATGACTGCTCTCGCTTCCAAATGCAAAGCAGAGTCAGGAAGCGTGTTCAGCCAGGGAGTTAAAATATGCATATGAGAAGACATTTCAACAACTCAGTGAGAAAGCTACTTTTAATGAAGTAAAGCACAAACCCCTGCACAAGGATCTCATGAGCAGGCAGTGGCCATTCAGAATGTACCCCACAGAGCCCTCCCCAGGGAGAGCAGTGTATGAACTTGGAAATGGCCAGGAGATGTTCTTTGAGTCATGGGTCGGTTGTCTGCAGGTATTTGGATTTATCTGTCAAAGATGAGGACTCCTCTGGCTTTTCAGCTTTATTCCTAACTTCCTTAACTCTTCTGTGTTCCTGCTAAAGGCACAGCTTTCTCTATTTGGGTTTCTCCACATCAACCTTTCAGTGTTGAATACAGAGGGAAAGTATAACACTGCCTTCAGCTGGTTATTAAGTTCAATTACCAATAATAAGCAGCCTATTGCATACACAGGCAGGGCCAAAACCTGTGCTGGTGAAGGGATGGAGTGAGCTCTGCCCATCAGGCAGGTCTGATTCCTCCTCTCTGGATATGGTGCTTCTTGGCTGCTGTGTGCCCTACTCTGCCATATGCAGGGGCACCAAGCAGGCAACAAATCCTCCCCCCCATTTTTTCCCCCTCGATGAGAAGTAGGACATGACTCAATATTTTCCCAAAGCTGAGCCCTGTGCTGCCTTCGCCCACTGCTGCTGGTTCACAGGGAGCCCAGCTGAAGTGCTAGCAGTCTCACCTATGCCCACAAACCTCTGCCAGGGCTCTGTGGGCAGGGAAGCACAGGGAAAACACTTTTGAGGCTTTTTGAGTTCGTCCAGCCCTATGGGGAACCTGGTCTGTGCTGGGGCAGGTGGCCCTGTGAGCCCAATAGGCCTCGCCTGTAGGCACCATGAGACTGCAAATGAGCGTGTTTTCCAGGGTCAGACCCTGAGCTGAGAACAGGCAGGTGTGAAGGAGCACAGCAGGATTTGCAAGCAGCTCGTAAGGTACTGCTGATCAGTCCCAGTGCTTTGTACGCTGGAGGGTCCTGGTGTGCCTTCCATGTCAGCATCCCAACAGGAGAGCCTGTCCTCAGCCCACAGCAACCACGTCAGCTCCTTGGCTGGTTTTTCCAGTCTGGGAAGGTGATGGCACAAAACCGTGTCAACAAAATTTGGCTAATAAGGGGGAGCCTTCTCCCTCTTCAGGCAAGTGTGAAATCACAGCGGCCGTGGGAGGAAAGTGTCCAGGATGGCTCCTTGAAGGCTCCAAGATTTTGACTCATCCTGCCATTAAATGGCAGTGTGCAAAGAGCAAGGGATGAGGGAGTTTCCTTGTACATGTGTGCCAGCAAACCTTCCCTTTGGCTTGTGTGGGAGCCTGGGCACAGCTCAGCCCCAGCCACTTGCTCACCATGGGCAGGATCTGCCTATTGGCCCCTCCCAGGTTGTCCCTATGCCCTTCGTTGATCCTCTTGAGGATATGGCAATGCCTCCCTTTGATACTTCCCCATTATAGTTATTTACAGCTATCTGATTGGCCGCAAGAAGCTCTCTGCCAGGATCACGGACTCCTCAGCACAGAGGGCAGAGTTCTCCTTCCTTCAATCAATTTGTGGCTCTTGCTGTGCCCTTTTGGCCAGGCCTGGGGAGCATCTGTACAAGCAGCAGGTGTGGGTGTGTGGAGGAGAACGGTCCAGAGAGAGGGGACACTGAGAAGCACTGAGCTGCATTCCCCAGCCCAGAGTAACGCACTGAGCCCATGCTCTGTGGGTGTCTGCTTCTAGCAGTGCCTGTTTGGGGATCAAGGCCATAGGGGGTGCTGCACAGCAGGGCTTGCTCACCTCCAGGAGCACTCCTGGTGCCTGTAGGCAGCCCGTGGGAGGTTCTCACATCAGCACAAAGTTCCCAAACGTAATTCATTTGAGGAGGGAGGTTTCTGTGGAGGTTCCAGCTGGATTTCAGTGGTGGGACTAATTGGCTGTACCAAAGGGACTGGGGTGCTTTAGGCCATGGCAGTACAACTCACCTCAGCTATCCCCCCATGGTGTCAGCTCCAAAATGAAGTACTGCGCTCCCTAGCAGTGCCGTCCCTCATTGCTCACAGAGGACCGGCCAGGGTGGTGAGAGAGGCATGGAGCCAACACCAGCCCTGACAGAATGGGATGCAGAGGCAAGCTGCCAGCAGCAGGCATGGAGGCATAGGGTTTCTCCTCAGCAGACATGCAGCAACAGCCTGCTGGTTGTTTCCAAGCCTACAGCCAAGCAATGGTGTGATACAGAAACATCATGTTCCCTTCTGGATGGTGGAAGGAACTGTGCTGTAATAGCTACAAAGGTTTTTGCTCCTTGTTCTTTCTAACTTTGTCCTTCCATCCATTCCCTCCCATCCTCCTCTCAGTGGCCTCATCAAATCAGCTGCCAGGTTTGTCTAGGCTGAAGCAAATTCCTGGGAGGCCCCTTCTTATGGCTGTTGAGTTATAGGCACAAACATTTCTTCGGTTGTGGATTTAACTGTTTAGTTATCTGGGTATTTAGTCTCACGATAATAAAGAAAAGCAATTAGAGCCCTTGTAGTCCCTAAAACATCAGAATAAGGCTGCTCTCATGCTTTCCACCCTCCAGCTGAACCTGCTTACCCCCAGCAAGGCCACTTCACTGCTGCTATTAAAGGCTCCAGGTGGGGTGCAGCTGGGGCTTCTCCCTTCTCGGCTTCTTGCAAGTAGCCTTAGCAGTAGTAGTTACAACTGCATGGTGATCCTCTGAAGGAGAAATTCTGAATTATTATTTAATAGGAGACCTTTGCATCAGAATTGGAATAGAGCTGCTGTTGTGTAATCCCTGTCTCCTTCTGTAAGGTAGGTTGTTATGAGACTGAAGTATGTTCTGATGTAAAACTCACTAACATCTGACAGAAGCTTTGCAGTGTAGAGATTGCTTCTGTTATTGGAAGTCCTGGAAAAACAGAGTGACTCTGTTCAGTTGCGTAGAGATAATTGTGCCCAAGGGGGTTTGTGGAATCAATAAACAGTAGTTCAAAGAAAGCAAGATGGGTTTTTTGTATGTTTCAAATCAGAGAATGAGGAAGCTTAAAGGACCTGTGGAAAGCAAAGCCTTAGTGGGTATGTAATCTTAACGGGTAGGTATCTAATGTCTGTTGTTTGAAAAGTGAATCAAGAATTGAAAAAAGATAGATGAACTTTTGTTGAAAGCACCACAGGTTAAACTTTGTATCTCACCAAAACATGAGTTGGGTGGAGGCTTCAGCTGAAGTTCTGCTTCCGAGCCCTTTGTGCCATGCTCTGGGTGGCACGGTCTCAGTTCAAGCAGGGGCAGTGCAAGATTTTGGGCTCCAGCCAGGGAAATGCCTTGATGGCAGGAGAATGGTAAAGTAGAGAGGGGCTGGCAGGGCCGTGGGTCGGATCTGGCTGTGTGAGTGACACAGAAGAATAGTCTGTTCAGCTCTGCCAAAGAGAAGGTTTTGTGTTTAGTGTTTGAGAATGCAAGGCACACACTGTAAACGATATAGGCAACAGGTGACAAGGAGGTTTGGTTAATTAGCCTGTCGTTGTGATGTAGTTCATTCTACTCTTTTCATCCAGAACACGCTCAGTGCTTCAAACAAAATCTGAACGTCAAGTTTTTCTAACAAGCGGTTCAGAAAACACAGCTGATGCATTCCTGAATTCCTTCAGCTCAGCCTCTGTTCTGAGACTTCTGCAATGAAGGTGCAGCTGATCAGGTTGCTTAAAGGATGCTAACAGTCTTGATCAGGAGTCATTCAACAGGAGTTTTGGCTCATGAGCTTGTCCCATTTCTAAGGTAGTCAGACCTAGCTGGTGTCCTCCTGCCTTTGAATTTCCAGCTGTGAGAACTTCACAGTGACGAATTAAACTGACCAACTTTCTGGTAATCTGAAGCTTTCTGGATTCTGAATATGCATTCAGCTGTTGTTTTCAGAATGAGGTTTAAAAGCACAGCAACTCCAGGCAAAATCTCACTGGCTCACTCAGTTCACTTTTCTTATTCTCTATGTACTTGTACATCAAGACTACTTGCAGGTTTTAAAGAGAAAGTTGTGTAGATGGTACCCGCTACCGTGCTGCCAGGAGGAGCTCTCCTTTGAGATGATTTTCAGAGTCAGTGTTTCATATGGGATTTGTAACCCCAAACCCATAACTCAGAGCAGAGAAGCTGCTCTGATAGCATTCGTGCAGAGAGCGACTGCAGATAATGGCATCTTTAGGTTAAGTGATGCCACCATCACTTTTGTTTAACCCTTAGGAGATGAGCTATCCTTTACATTAATTCTGGAGTGCTCTGCAGTGGTAGGAGTAACTAGGTCAGGGAATAAGAAACAACTTCAAGTGCTTGTAAGGACTCCAAACGGTGCCTTCAGCTGAACCTCCTCCTCCCAGTCAGTGGATCTGCATTGTTTTGTCCTGCTAGGGAAGCACTCTGGCATGGCAGGAGGAGGCAGTCCAGCCCAGCATGTTCCCCACCACAGTTTTCTGGAGAACACATGTGTCAAGGAGGCAACACTTTGGCTAGTTCTCCACAAAACTGTTCTCAGATCTCCAGCCTTTGTTGTTACTGTGCGCATCCTTCAGAAGGACCATGCCAAAACACCACACAGTGAGGCTCATGTACAGATCTGAGGGCTACTTGTTACAGTGGTATGTTGAAGTGGGAAGGAGACTTTTAGGCTGAGCTGTGTCTCAGGGAGCTGCAAGGAAGGGCTACTTCTTCTGTTACTGTGCAGAAGCTGTATGAGCCTCTCACTGTATCAGCCCATTTGGGTGACTTGTGAGGAAACGCCACTAGCAAGAGAGTGGGGAAGCAGGGCAGAGAGGGTCTGCTTGCAGGGAGCGGGGATCCCCTCCTCTCCCTGGGCCTGAGGTCCCTGCTGCTCCCAGGGGAGAAGAGTTCAGGAAGGAGCAGCCTCTAGCCTGCTCTTGCTTGCCGTGCCTCCCTGTACTTTCCTGGGCTTTTGCTCCCCTCTAACGGCCAAAGAGGACCTTGCTGCAGACAATGCACTCACGGGCTCTGGTGCCGAGATACCTGCGTGCTAGATCGGAGCTGCAGGTGGACTCATTTCACATCAGCATCGCAGGGCTCTGTGGGCATCAGCTGAGCGTTAGCCTTACTCCCAGGGTGATTCCTCCAGCATCTTCTGTCATTGTGGCCTGTGGAAGGACAGCAGGACCAAACTGAAGATGGAGAAGAAATTAGATGACGGAGTTTCAGGAATTAATTCTCAGTGTTTTCTGCCGGTGACTGTATGCAGTGCATGCTGATCTGATATGCCTTGCATTCGCTTTGCCTTCCTGGAACATTTACAAGGGAGCTAGATCCTGCTTTACTCCAAAATGTGGCAACTTCAGAGGTCTGTATGAAATACATAATTTCTGTTCACCTCGGGTAACGTGGATTTAATCTATGAAGACGAAATAATAATTTCAGTCCAGAACCTGAGAATCCTTCACAACCAAGTGCAAAGCTGTAACATAGTTACTTATAATGGTCCTAACTGCACGTTTCTTCCTTGTGAGCTCTGAACAGATCTGTATTTACTGAAAACCCTACTGAATTGTTCTACTGAGTATTTTACCAAGACAATACATGAGTCTGAAGTTTTTATTTGTTGGCCTTGGTGAAGGGTGTTTGGAAGATGTGACTGTGTCAGCCTCCTCCATTATTTCTTGGCTTTCCGAGCAGTTCTGTCCCAGCAGAATCATGCTCCTTAACAGGGTGCACAGTGTGCAGCTCAAGCTGCTTTTCTAACAGATGGGAGTACGTAGACAAGGAAGGCAGACTGCAGGCAGGCATTTGAATCAGGAGGGTGGTGCTCAGCCCTGGTCTACTGAGTGTTGATAAGTGGGCAGGTGGCATGTGGCTGGGACTAAGTGATCAGAGAGAAGCAAATCCTTTAACACATCCACCTGTTGGCCTCCCTGATGCATGAGTTTTGTTCTCGTATCTCCATGAGTTAGAAGCAAGACCTGATCCTCTTTTTAACTGAGCAAGTTTTCACAGATGCTTTGTTGTCTGAAGTCCACTTCCAGCCATGGTAATGATGATCTCTTGATTGAGAAGAGACAAGAAGCAAGCAATCGTCACACGGGCAGGGAAGAAGAGGAAGAGGCAGAGATAACAACAGAGAGGAGAAGAGTGCTTGTATGTTAGAGCACATGGTTGTCCAAGATACTGGTTGTCCAAGCACTGATCAAGTGCTGCTCTTTCCTGTAACTGGCTTTCCCTCAGGGCATGAGGTCATGAGCAGAAGTTGATGACAAGAGCCGGGCAGGGAGCAGCTGCCTCCAGTGCCCTGACCTCTGCAGCACAGCAGCATTATGCACGGCAGCTAACTGTGGCGATTTAGAAACAGCAGCTTTTGAAAGCAAGAAACAACTGATCAGAAGGACTGGTTTTTGGACAGGCAAATCCTGGATTGCTAGTTCTGTGGGTGCAACAGATTGAAGTTTAGCAAGCCCCCCACTGCACAGATGTAACCTGCCTTTACACCTGCTCACTAGGTTGCCAAGACTGGTTTTAAATGATGTTTCAGTTTTCAGGCAATGGCCTAAGAAACTGTGAAGACTTTGAGTGTCTGGCAGAGAGAAGAGGGCTCAGGTTCCCTGGAGCTCCGTGTCTGTGTGGCGTTCGACTGTAAGTGCCACCAGTGGGGTGTGCGCATGGCACAGAGCTGAGTGCCTGGCGGCCACCCCAGCGACATGTGTCCAGGTGGAAGTCTCGGGTGGAACGCAGGAGCCTGAAGGAGCAGAGTCTGGAGCCACAGCGAGGCGTGCTGTGTTCAGCACATTATGGCTACGAACCCCTAAACCTAACTGCAGACAGCAGCCTGCCAGCAGGAGCTGCCCCGCTCTGCGCCGCCGAGCAGCCCCGGGCGACACGGCCGGGCGGGGGCGGTCCCAAGGCGGTGCCGGGGTTCGGCTCGGCGAGGACAGCTGCGGGAACGTGCGGCGCAGTGCTGGGCTTTAACCCGTCGGCGCAGGAAAACATGGAGCAGAGCTTCAACGAGCGGGAGGCAATCGGGTGGATGCGGGAGAACTGGTGAGCCCTGGGCGCGACGCCGTGGGGAAGGGGCTGGGGCGCATCTCGGCGGCAGTGCGGGGATGAGACAGAGCAGCTGGGGCTGGCGGGAGGGCTGGAAGGAGAAAGTGGGAAGTATGGCCCAAAACTACTGGGGAAGGGGCGGTGGGTCCTGACCTGCGTTGGAAGCTGTCCCTATCTGACCGAGCTGCGGTGTGAGAACGAAAAACAGCTGCTAGCACGAGCTCCTGTGTTTACACTGAGGCTGAATCCCTAAACCTGCAGCAAACTGCTGCTATTGAATAATTTGGTGCCTGCACTGTCAGCCTGAGTAGCCAAGCTTGTTCCTCAAGAATATCCCCAGTGGCTTGATGTCATAAACGTTATTCGGTGGGCAACTGCTTCCCCAACTTCAAAGAAGATGTTGGAGAGTAGCCTCCTCTTCTTGTATGGAGCTCTTGTTTAAGCTATTTCTTCTTGTGTTTCTTTGGAGAACTCGCTTTACCCACTTATGCATTCACACAGAAGCCAGCTGAACAATAAAGAAATACACCAAGCTCAGTTACATCTTGTTCTGAAACTTTCTCTACCTTTTGAAGAGCAAGGGGCAGATCTCACTTGCTTTTCTCATTGCTGCCCCCAGTTTTCTTGCCCTCGTAACACCTTTAATAAATGCCTCCTTCTCAGTGTTTCCCTTCCATTGCAAGGGAAACCCCAACAAGTTGCCTTCTTTCCTCTAGCGTGTAACTGGTTTGCTGTACTTTCCTCACAACCTGGCCATGTTACACTCTGACTTCCTACTGCTTTTCAGTTTCTTGAGCAAAGAGTTGGCTCTTACCTAAACGAGTTTGGAGCAAGAAGATGGCTTCCCATTTACTCAAGGTGTTTTCAGCTTTACTACCAGTGACTACAAATACTAACTGCTACCTTGTTTCTAGCAGCGTTTGGCTCTTGTGCAATTTTGTATTTCAGAGAGGACAGCCAGTTTGGTTCCCGAGCGTCAGGAGAAAAGGGAGTTGTTCTCAGCCAGAGGAAGCCTTTCCGACTTCTTTTTCCACTTTTACACGAGATGACTCCCAGCTATGAGGAGCCCGGTGCAGCTGCGGCTCGGGGGGAGATCTGGGCGGGGCTGCGAGTCAGCCCCTTCCTCTCCGTGTGTTGTTACAGTGGCACTTGTCTCTGGGGGGCGGCGCACCGAGTGCCTGAGGGGACAGGCGGGCGTGTAGCGAGCGGGGGAAGCTGGGAGGGGACAGGCCCGGACCTGTTGTGAGGAGGGGTGGGGACCTCAGCAACTCGCCGGCTTCATCTGCAGCGTTGGTGCGGGGAGGATGGCTCGTCAGCGGGTTTGCTGGTTGGGGCTGGGCTCCCGAGCCCGCGGGCGGGGTTCTGTTGGGACTAAGGCCACCGGAGCACGTGCCCCGCTCCTAGGAGGAAAGGGCTGGAAGGACAGGGCGGCAGCCCGGGCCCCTTCACCGGAGCCCCTCGGTGCTGACACGCTGCTGGGGCTGAAGTCACGTCACTCTGCAGCTTACAACAGCTTATGCTCCAGTAATGCCTGAGGCCAAACCAGGTGGTGCTTTCCTCTTCATCCTTGCCCCAGTGTAACGACTGCAGAATTAGCTCCTGCAGCCGATCCCCAGCTCTTTGCTAAGGACTGGCTTTTAAAGAGGCTTGATTATGTAACGGCTCCTGGAGTAGTTGCAAATCTCCTTTGCCCTCCTGCATTTTCCTGGCAAGCAGCTGGGAGGTGGAGCAGGGCTCTCTGCAGTGCTTGGGGTTGCCTGCTCAGAGAGCTCCATTGTGGTGAGCTCAGCAGAGCGGCAGAACCCTGGGCACCGGGCTGCCGAACCTGCTCCTGCAGGGCAGTCGAGGGCTTGGTTTCGTACTGGGCCATTGGAATCTGCCACTCACCCTGCATGTGAGAGCTGGGCTGTTAGGGCTGTGTTTCAGCTCCAGGTCCTCTACTCTGCTTGGTTCTCTTCCCACTGCTTTTCCATCCCACTGCAAGGTGGAGCTCACAGGGGGGCAACCCTGTTCTGCAACTGGTTCCTTTGCACAGCGCACAGGTGCACAAAGGAACAAAACATATCAGCCTGTCTGCTCAGGATCCTGCTTGCAGGTTGTCATGTCCTTGTCCTGTGAGGTCCTGCAGGGGTCTGCGTGGTGGAACAGTTCCCGTTCTCCCCTGTGATCCCAGGATTTCTCCTCGCTCACTGCCAGGAGATGCTTCCTGTGACCAAACCCAACCCTAACACAAGGATGGGCAATGTTTTATTCTTTTATTTTTTGTTGAGAGCTCTGCTGGGGCCACAGAACTCCACTGCAAAGAGGAGCTCAGCCTGGCTCTTTCCCTGACTGCTCCTTCTCTTCTTGCAGGCGTATGTCCTTCCTTTTTGCTGTAGCTTATGTGATTCTGATCTTTGGAGTCCAATATTTAATGAGGGAGAGGAGAGGCTACAATCTGCGCATGCCGCTGGCCCTGTGGTCCCTGGGGCTGGCCTTGTTCAGGTAAGAACTCTCAGCCTGGCACTACCTGACAAGTTCTAGCTCTGGTTTATTTATTTTATTTTGCCATGCAAGATATAAAGATCAATCTAGAATACTTGGTTTTAAACAGTCTAGTCTTTTGGTACTGGTTTCCTGCAGTGACCATGAGAAAGCCGCAGTCTGTGCTCTGTAATTAAGTAAGTAGACTTCACATTGGCAACATTGCCCTCATCTCTATATGTCTTCAGCCTGGTGAGCGGGCACAAAGCAAGCCTGCTGCCTTGCTAGGCACTGACTCTAGAGGAGCACCTCTGCCTTTGAGCACAGGTTGGCTTGGAATGACCACTCATGGCCTGTTTGGAGATGTCATGAAATGTACAAGCTGATAGCAAAGAAGATTTCTGACAGTGGACTGGACACAGCTTTCAGATCTCCTCTGGTTTTCTTGCAGTGCCATTGGGGCCCATCGCACCTGGAAGCACCTGTTCTCCATTCTGACTACTGTGGGATTTAAACAGTCGGTGTGCAATCAACTCTTTTATGTCGACCCCATCTGCAAGCTTTGGGTCTATTTATTTATAATGAGCAAAGTCGTGGAACTGGGTGAGTCTGAAACCTCTCCTTTTGCAATGTGTTCAGAACTCCTCTGCTTTTACAATTAGGCTTTCCTTCACAGGTCTCTGTCAGAGAACAGGACTGTTTTGCCTTGCACATCACTTACTTTTCTTGCTTCCTGTTTCTCAACCTAGATGATGCGTTGTCTCTCTGCAGGGGTACAGCCTAATGTTCTTGCACTGGTTTCACCCTCTCGAGCCAATAGGCTGTTCTGCAGTGGGAAGACAGCAGGAGATGGGGGAGTGCTGGGGCACTTGTGCAGCCCCATGGGGTTTTCTCACATCAAACCTGCAAGAGCTTTCTTTCCTAGAGCAAGAGCCTGTTGGAGTGTTTGTGGCAAGGCTTTCATTGGCAAGTGTCAAGTCTGTTAGGAGCAGAAGTGCTTGCAGCAACACATAGAGGGGTTGAAGGTGTCAGTAGGAAGTTTATTCCCTGTGAGCCACAGGTGCCTATATGGGCAAATGTGACATGAAGCTAGTCTTGGTGGGCTCAAGCCAGGTAATGGCTTTAGCGTTACAGCTCTCTCATTCTGTCTCACCTGGAGGGTTGCATAACTTCTGTGATTTGCCTGACTGATGATGCACCTCTCCTCCAACCAAGGTGACACTGTGTTCATTGTGCTCCGGAAACAGAAGCTCATATTCCTCCACTGGTACCATCACCTTCTCACACTCATCTATTCCTGGTACTGCTACAAGGAGATGTTGTCTGCTGGCAGCTGGTTCATCACCCTAAACCTCACTATCCATACGGTCATGTACTCCTACTACACCATGCGAGCAGTGGGCTTTCGGTTACCCCGCTGGATTGCCATGGCAATCACCTTTTCACAGATTCTGCAGATGGCCGTAGGTGTAATACTGTGCATCTTGCTCGTCTTCTGGAAGGAGGATGAGGTCTGCCTTTGCACTTGGCCTGGCATTTGCTTTTCATTCCTAATGTACCTCAGTTATTTGGTGCTCTTCTGTAACTTCTTCTCCAAGTCTTACCTGAAGAGCACTCAGAAATTGAAGGGAGAATAAAACTGGGGAGGGAGGAGGAGGCTGGGAGGGAGGGAGGCAGGTGAGGGAAAGGGGAACTTTTCATTTCTGGGTGGAGCTCAGGCACCCGATGGGATGGGGAGTGATGAGGGTCCCTGTGGATGAAAGCCTTCGGGTTAACTCATGCATTGGCCTTTGGGGCCAATGGGGACTCGCCAGAGTGAGGCATGGGTTGCTGTGTACAATGCAAGGAGGAGGGAGGCAGTCAGAGATGGGGACTGCTTTGGTCCAGCTCCTGGCCCATATGAAGCTTGCCTAGTTTTGGGCTCGCTCTGTAAAGTAGAGAGGGAAGGAACCATGCTCTAGCTCATCTGCTGTCCTTCTTGGTTCTGCTGGTGATGAAGACCCCTCTCTGCTGATACAAGGAAAGGAGTGAGTAGCTGTAAGTTTTCTCTCCCCAGCTGTTTGCAGAGGACAGAACATACAGCTGAGAAGCAACACAGAACTCTGAGCTGAGCCCAGGCATTAAGGCTTACCCAATCTGATATAAATGCTCGGCATGCTGACACAGGTTCAAACATCACCTCCCATAAGGCTACACCTACAGTCACACAATGAATCACACAGATGTTAGTGGCTATTACCATGAGAGCAGGCTGACCGGGACAGATGCTGCCTGGGCTCTGAGCGGGACCAGGCACTGCTGTGGGCCCTGCCAAGGGACAGCCCCGCGGGTGGGAGGCAGAAGGGTCTGAAAACTCCTATCTGGGTGCATTGGAAATGGCAATGGTGATGCCTGAAAATGGCTAAAATAAATGCTATTGTGTGTGGGTTTGTTTATTTGATGCCTTTGTTCTGAGCGGTGGGGGAAGCAATAATTTCTCCCTGCGTCCTGCTTGCTTGGCCACAGCATGGTACCACCAGGCTCCATCTCTCCATGGGGCGTTTCCACCACTGCCTGCAGCTCCCCAGATCCCTCCCCACCTTGAAGGCCCTCTGCCCCTGAGCACAGCTGCCCTCACCACGGAAGGGCTCTAGCAGAGGCAAGCCTTGGCTGGCTTGTGGCAGCAGCACGCCTCATGCCTGGCTCAGCAGGCACAGAGATGCCTCGAGTGTTCCATTCACGCTGCAAGAAGAGCAAAGAGGAGATGGGTGGCACAAGCCCTGCCAGCGAGGGTGAGCAGAGCCTGGACAAAGTAATCTGCTTTGCTCCCATGGCAGGTAAAGAGGTGGGGAAGGAGAGCCCCGGCTGCCACTGAAGTGGATTTTTTTAAGGCTTCTGATGCTGTGTCACATTCTAGGCTCTCAAGAGAGCTTTAAAATGTGATGTAGGTGGGATGTTGTGTGGGGAAAAAGCCCATTGGATAACTGTACCCAGAGAGTTACCTGCGGTTCACTGCCGAAAGGAAGAGTTATGCTGAGTGAACTTCAGGGACATCTGTCCTGAGGCTGGTTTTATTCAACGCTTCCATTAATGATCTGGATGGAGGAGAACATGTGCATGCTGTATCTGCAGACTGGGAAGCGTCCAGTGACAGCCTGTAGAATAAGCAGGAGCCTGCTAGAACGTGCCTGCTTGGGCAGCAGCACCAGAGACACAGCTAGGGAAGTGATGAGGGGCTGAGTGCAGGAGCTTGTCTGCACCAGGAAGGCAGGTGGCATCCAGAAGGTGGGAGATCCCTCCTAGGGCTCGCTGCTACCAATTTGATCACTTTGTTATTTTTTTTTTTTACCATCTCTGATGTCTGCAAATTTTATGTTTTTTTCCCAGGATGCATTGGTTATTTGGTGCCAATGTACAAAGCGCTCTCAGCTCAGAGCTGGCGTGTGGCTGCTGCTGGGTCTGGGCACTGCGTGGTGCTGCACTCTGCACAGAGAGGTGCTTCTGGCTGTGCTGTATTCCCACCCACACTCAAGTCAGCATGGGGTGGGGGGGGAGGGTGCTGGAAGTGCAGGGAAGGGGCAGCTGTGGGAAGGGCCCTGTGCCTTGGTGTGGGATTGGAGAGAGCTGCGGCAGCACCTGGCTGTGGCTATCAGTGGGGACTAGGTGCAGCCGGGGTCAGGGTCAGCTGAGGAGAGGAAATGAGAGGGGATGGACTTCTGCTCCTTCCTCTGGGAAGAGAGCCAGGGCAGGCAGGGGAGTCAGTGTGAGAGCGCAATATGTGTGCATGGTGGGGAGGCTTCAGGGTGGAGGCACGGAAGCAACCTCAGTATCATGGGCATCTAGCAGCAAGGTAGGAGCTCGGTCTTGTTTTGGATGTGCTGTGTGCTTCAGATGTTGATGCTCAGTCTTTGCATGCACATTGCAGGTGGAGTTGTGCTTCCAGCAATAGCTGTTTCAGTGCAGGAATTCCTCATTTTGGTTTAGCTCAGAGCAAAGCATAGTTTATCTGTAGTGTTGTTGGACTGACATCTGTGATGGCTTTCAGCATCTGCTCACCAATACCTTCAGCAGCAGCTGCTCTCTGTGCAGCAAGCTATGGTAAAGATGGAGTGGTTTATATGCTGTGCAAAAGGGGCTACACTCTTTGTCTCTTAGCAAGGACCCCTTCCTAGCTGAGTTAGCTTCCTCTGTGTGTGCTGGTAATGTTGCAGAAACCTGGTTTGTCCCAGTTTTGCCTGTCCCACTCAACCATGCAGGATGGTTCATCTTGCTGACGTATCGGGGTTGTGCTTGCCCCTGAAGTATGTGCCCCATGTGGAAGGAGACTGCACTGAGTGGAGACATCCCATTACCCACTGCTTACGTAGCTTTCTTGAGTCCTTGGAGAACCCCCCTGTGTCCCTCTGTGTTGGCAGAAGCCACGGGTCCTGCTGTGCATGCACGTCCCAGGAGAGCAGCTCTGTTTTACAGATTTCCTGAAAGAAACAGCACAGGGCCAGGGGGGTGGACAGGTATCTGCAGCCCCTCCTGGAGGTGCTGTTTGGAGCCAGAAGTGCTGCAGGGACTCAGAGGCACCAGCCCCACACAGTGTGATGGAGAAACCTCAGCACGGAGTGCTCAGCCTGTGCCTACCCTGGGCTTGGACTCGATGTTGGTGCTTGCTTTTTGAATCTTTACACACTGGGTCATGCTCTCAATAACCAGGCAGGCAGGAGCCTTAGAGGGACTGTGCCAACTTTTATTGTATTTCCTTTTTTTTTGAAATGGGATTTGAGGAAGGGATGGAGATGTGCAGGGGGGAGCTGATTGTTGCAGAAGGGGATGCTTTGGATGTATACTGGCAAAGGTATTCCTGTCTGACTGGAAATGAGTGGAGCAGTGAAGCATGGCAGGCAGCACACCACCTCGGTGGACATGCTTGCTTTATGAGGTTTTTGTTTTTAAGGTCTACTTCACAGGTTACTTCCTGTACAAAACAAAATGGTGTATTTTAATATATAGGTCTGTATATGTGTATGTATATATATAGGTATATATGCATGCACATATTTTATATCCTTACAACTCTCAGTTGCTAAAGGCTTCAAATCTGAAAGTCCATGCCTATAGATGCGCTCTCATGGGATGCCAATCAGCCAAGACAATGACTGGCTGCCTGATAAGTAAATGGGTGAGATGTTCTGCACCAACCCTTGTGTGTGGGGGGTGGGGGGGAGAAGGAGGCGGTTGGCCAAGCACTGGAGAGCAGCCTCATGTCACCACATCCCTGCGTCCCACTGTGGTGGCACCCAGCTGAGCTGGGGAGGGGGGTTTAGAGGGGCCAGGCCAAAATATGCTGAGCTCAGCTTCCCACAAGCTAGGCATGCTGCCTGCTGGGGCTCCTGCTTCCCCATGGGGTTTCCAGCAGACTGTTTTGGTTTCCTTACCAACAGGGAGGGTAAATGTTTGGTGGCCAGGAAGGGAGGGAGGTTGGGAGGGGAAAGATAGTCAAAATTCACCGTACGATAGTTAGACAAATCTTCGTAGAGGTCCATCTGCCTGCTTGCTGCGCGCTCTCGCTCTCTCATGCTCTTTTGCTCTCTCTCGCTTCCACTCTCACTCTGCAGGATTGTACGCTGTTGTAGGGCTAAAGGTCTCCTTGTGTCAGGCTAAGGTCAAGTCCCCAGTCAGCAGAGAGCAACACTTCATACAGGCCTGTCCACGGCATACTGGCAAGGGCTCAGGTTGGAAGCTGCCGTCTGCACTGCCGGGTAAGTGAAGTTGGCATGCTGCTTGGCCTTCAGCCTCAGGCTTGCCAGGCTTGAGTTGCATGTGTCCCTGTACATGTAGGGGCTGGCTGTGGAGGCGTAAGGACAGGCACTGGATGAGACGGCGGAGTTGAGGCTCGGGCTGTTCAGGTTGTTGATGTTTCCCAGGTTGTTGAGGCTGGAGGCTGGGACACCAGTCACTGCAGAAGGGACCATGGACGAGGGCATGGTCATCGAGGCGATGGAGCTAGGTGGGGAGAACATGGGCTGAGAGGAGAGGGGGCTGACGTTCATGGAGTTGAAGAATGGGAAGCTCTTGGCCGAGAGCGGGCTGGTGGCGAGCCCTTTGGTGGCCCAGTTGTTGTAGGAATAGCTAGAATACATGTCGTCATAGGGCTGCATCAGTCCATTGAACTGGGCTCCAAAGCTGTTCTTGCAGAGCTCGGCCTGCTGGTTCCTCTCCCGTTTCCTCCACTTAGCCCTGCGGTTTTTGAACCAGACCTGTAAGAGAGGAGAGAGGTGGAGAGTCACTCTGGGCTGTCCCTTGGCCTGTTTATCCAGCACAAGAGTGGGTGAAGGGCTGGGTCTGTACCCAGAGATGCTGGGCACTGGGCAAAGTGCTGCAGTGAGGTGTCTGGGCTGCAGGATCATCTCCTGGGGAGTCACCACCTTGATCAAAACCCAAGCAAGATGCCTAGAGTGCACAGAATAACACTAAGTGTTTGAGGCCACGTAAAGGTGGTGCCTATGACTTACTGCAGGCCTACACCGCTGTGTGGATGCTGATGCTAAACAATAGTGCTGGTGCTGTACAAGCAGCATGTTCAGGAACTGCCTCAGGAAGCCTTTCTTGTCTCTGCTGTAGCTTTGACTCGTGGACCCTGGGCACTGCAGCTGCACTGTGTTTGTTTGGCATTAACTGGTGGAGGAGATCAAGAAGTGACCAGGAGCCTGGCCCAGGTTTGGTTCTGGCTTGTCCCAAAGAGCAGAAGCCTGTGTCTGTGTCCTGATACAGGCTAATAGACAGCTTCTGCTGCTGCCTGCCTTCTCTGTGTTGCCTGATCCTCTGTGTTTAACAAACAAATGCCCTTCTTGGTGGGGGGAAAGGGAGGAAAGCTGAGGCTATTTCCAAGTGTGCACAGCTGAGGAGCAGGGGTTGGGAGCAAAGTGTTCAGGGATGCAGCTGGAGCCTTCTCAGTTGAGGAAACAACCTCTCTTGCTTTAATTTCACCTCAGCATCAGCTCAGGGAACGCTAGAATTCTGTCTTCTAACAGGAAAATCAATTAGTGTTGAAGGGACTCAAACAATATAACTTCCCAGAGCATGGAAGCTGCTGGAAGGCTATTCATGGTGCTGCTAACTCATAATTCTAGCAGCAGAGAGAAGCTCTCATTCCAGCTGGAGCCCTGCCATGCTATGCCTGTGACAGCACAGCGGCTGGGGAGCCCCAAAGGGTGCCCTCTGGTGAGGCTGGGAATGATGGCACCACCAGGAAGGGGTCTGGTGGGCCAGGGCAGCTGGCTGGGGAGGCTCAGTGAGGCAGAGCCTGGGCTCTGGATACCCCTGTACTGCTGTAAGCTTGTGCTTGGGGAGGAAGGTGCAGCCAGTGAGTGAATGCAGCTATGTCAGACCTCAGTTGGAGTTATTTGTGAGGTTCTTTCAAGGTGGAGAAACGTTCCAGTGCCCCTTATTTGGAGACAGCTTGGTGGCTTGCATCACAGCCAGTTTCCTGCCCCACAAGGGTGTGCGCAGGGCCACAGTCCTACCCGCACTCGTGCCTCCGTCAGGTTGGTCCAGACAGCGATCTCCTCCCTGGTGCTCATGTCGGGGTAGCGGTTCCTCTGGAACGTGGCTTCCAGCTCCTGGAGCTGCTGGCTGGTGAAGTGAGTCCGCTGCCTCCGCTGCTTCTTCTTGAGCGAGCCGTCCTCGGGGTTGGAGTCGTCTGTCTGGTTCTGTTGGGATTTCTCTGTATCTGTATGCAAAACAAAGACGGGAGAGATCCCGAGTTAATCACAGAATCACAGAATCGTAGGGGTTGGAAGGGACCTCCAGAGATCATCGAGTCCAACTCCCCTGCCAAAGCAGGTTCCCTACAGGAGGTCGCACAGGTGGGCATCCAGGCGGGTCTTGAATATCTCCAGAGAAGGAGACTCCACAACCTCCCTGGGCAGCCTGTTCCAGTGCTCCGTCACCCTCACCGTAAAGCAGTTCTTGCGCACATTGGTGCAGAACTTCCTATGCTCCAGTTTCTGGCCGTTTCCCCTTGTCCTGTTCACACACTGCCGAAAAGAGTCCGGCCTCGCCACTTTGCCCCCCACACCTTAGATATTTATAGACCTGGATCAGGTCCCCTCTCAGTCTTCTTTTCTCAAGGCTAAACAGACCCAGTTCACTTAGCCTTTCTTCATAGGGGAGATGCTCCAGGCCCTTCACCATCTTTGTGGCCCTCCGCTGGACTCTTTCCAAGAGATCCCTGTCTTTTTTGTACTGGGGAGCCCAGAACTGGACGCAGTTGATGAGGCCTTACCAGGGCAGAGTAGAGGGGGAGGATCACCTCCCTCGACCTGCTAATGTTGGGGCTTGGCTGCGTTTGGGGAGCCCCTCACAGCCTGCCCTCATATGATTGCTGCCTGGATGGACACAGCCACCCAGGCAGCCCTTGGGTTTCCTCTGTCACCCTGACGATGGGTGGCGGTGGCAGAACTTCCCCAGGCCAGCTATTTCCTACTGTGCTGAAATCTTTCTGCCTAGGGGTCCCTTTAGAAAAAAATCAAAAAGAAATTGTCATCTATAATGCAACTAAAGATCAAATAGCGCTTTTTCAGAGAAGTGGTTGGGGAAAGGCAGACTGCCAGTGATGGCAAGTTGAGGCTCTTAAATTAACTAAACCCAGGGAACAGACTTTTTTTTCTTTTCCCCCTGTCCATCTCGATATTTTCTTACGTAGGAACACTTATTTTTAATTTTAAAAAGTAGGAAAAGGCCTCCTTTAGATCTTCCCTTAAATTATTCCAGCATCTTCTGTCCTCTCACCCCTGGTCTTCCCACTTGGAGTTCCCCATCCAAGCAACTGAGTCTTTCTTTTGCTGCCCCTCTGGTGAATGTCCTGAAACTATCAGCGTTTGTGTGGATGTGTAACCTCAAAGTGCAGCTCAGCCTCCGCCATCACCAAGTGCAGAGCTCGGCGTGCCTGCCTGTGCTGAGCTGGGATGGAGGTGAGCAGCTCGGCCACGCCAAGTGCCTCCCGTGCCACAGCCTGCACCCTGCAAGCGAATGTTCTCCATGTTCAGATGTCACAGCTGAGCCTCTCGGCAGTGAATGGAGGACAGTGAGTGGAGGAAAACTGCAGCTGATGTCTTAGAAAAAGTTCTACCAGGAGCCAAAAGAAGTTGCCATAGAAGAGAATTCTTCCAGGGAAAATGATCGCTACTGATGTTCACCACCACTTTATTCTGATCAAGAAGCAGGGTGAGATACTTCCAACTGAAAACTTGGTTTTCAGCAGGGAGGGGAGGTGCTCTTTTCCAGTTGGAAATATCAGCAAAACCAAACAGATATTATTATTGCAAACAATGGCAGAACTATTGTGTTTGGGAGAAGAATCTTTTTAAAAATCCTGGCATTGCTCCACTAGTTTTCAGATGAAAAGGACTTCTTGTTTGGTTGTGGTTTTCTAAGTGGAAGCTGGCTTAAAAGGCTTTCAAGTCCAGAAAAAAAAATCCTAAGGTGGAAGTTGTCCTGTACAGCCTCTGAAAATGAAGAAGGGCAAAGAAACAGGAGCCTGGAATACACCCAGGTGAGAAGAAAGGGATCGTCAGCTCCAATGCATGTGCCTTTCAAAAACAAGTTCCATAAAAACCAAATGGAAGAGAGAAGCTCTAAGAGGGAGTCTGAAAAGCAGTTGATCACGCAGTCTGTTAGCTCAGAAACCTCTCCTGATGCTTCTGGGAAAGCCCTTCTGGGAAAGCTTCCCTGGGCCTGCCTTCCTCAGAGGGAGCTGCAGGGCTCCCAGGGTGCATGTGTTGGAGAGGCGCCCACCCTTCATGGGGTAGAGCACACACTGGGCACACGTTGCAAAGACTGAAACAGTGCAGAGTTCCTGTACGGTCCCCATTCTCTGCCTGCAGGTCTGTGGCATGTTTAATGCCTATGTTGGATATACAGGAACTCCAGGTACATTGTAATGCAAGCTGGCTGGGAAGGCATGATCTCCTGTTCCCATTGCCAGTGTGCAGCAGGCTTTCCAGCTGGGCTGGACCAGAATGAGGAGTTTCAAAGCACACTCTTGAAACAGAAGGCAGCATAGGACTGAAAAGTGGACCTGTAGGGGCTGGCTATAGTCTATGGTGCTCTCCTCACTACCATGAGAGTTCTCATATGGGAGTACCTTCCAGCAGGACTGCTGGAAGCTCTTGGTATTTTATTTTTATTTTGAATAGCAATTATTGCTAAAGGGATAAGTCTGATTTCTCTAGCTCAGTGCTCTAAGCCAGAGTTGGAAAGGGAGACTCATCTCCAAAACACATTAAAAAGGCAGTGATGGCACCATGTTTGAGCTAGTTATTGGGAATAGCTCAGTACAGATGAAGGGACAACATTTGGTTTGTTTGCTCATCCGCTAAGTCTGGGTTAATTAAAAGCCTGATGGATGCATGGGATGTGTTCCCAAAGGAGCTCTTATCTGTGGGTTTCCAAAGAGGCTGCTTCCAAATAGGAACTGTGCCCAAAACAGGAGAAATTACACCCAAAGGGAACGACAACAGAATAAAACCACCTGCTAATGGGCTGTGTCTTGGTGGAAAAGCTGAGCGAGCACCTTGTATTCATCCCCTCCATGCCCTGTGGGTCTGGTCTTTCTCTAAATCTTGTGAAGCCCAGGCAGCTGTAGTAAACCTGCCTCTGAGTCTGGAAAATCCTCTGCAACTATGCCTCCCTCTTGGTGTCCTTTCTGGTTCTGCACCTGCTGCCTTTGGCTCTTCCTAAGCATTGCTTGCAGGGACTGTTGTCTTCGTTTCTGCTGCTTCTCCAGGCAGGGGAAAGTGCGCTGTAAAGAGCACAGAGCATGGATGCTGCGGTGGGGACCCTGTGGGAAGGAAGGTCCTTGTGGGCTGCCCTGGGTCCCTACCGAGGAGCTGGTTATGGAATACATCTCTCCCTTGCTTTCCTGCCTTATGAGATCTAACAGGAGGGGCTGTTGCAAACACTAGCACCATCAGAGGATGAGGAGGACCTTGGAGAGCTAAGACAGACCAGGTTTCTGCCCCATTCCCCACCATCCCTTGCTCTGCAGATGAAGGAAGCGGAGCCCAGGGTAAGTAGGACTGCCTGGCAAGAGTGCAGGAGGCAGCAGCCCCTGTGCGTAGGTAATGCCAGCACATAGCCGCCTCCCTCAGACGCTTTATTTCCAGCCTGTTTAATACAGTGAGGAGTGACGTAGTCAGGCACCCGGCATTTATTGTTGACCTAAAATAGGCTGTGAAATACATCCCGTGCACATTCACCCACTCAATGAAACTCCTGCAGTCATAGCTGGAATTAGCTGCTCACGCCTAATGGAAAAAAAGTCTGCTCCCTAGTTGGCAGTTTTGTGTGGGGAGCAGGGCTCGACTGGGAAGCCACTTGGATGGAGATGCACTGTGCGTCCCAGCAGCTGACGAGGAGCCGCCAAGCTTGGGGATGTGCCCAACTAAGGTACGTGTGCAGCAGGGAATTCGGTGGCTGGGTACTCTGACCATAGTTATTCTGGTGCAGCACCCTCCGTGATGCTCGCTCCAGGGAATTTTAATCTGCATCATTATGCTGATTAGCTTCTGCAAGCGGGTGAGCCCAGAGGCTTTACACAGGGAGCAGCAGGCTGTCCCCAGCCCTCGGCTCCCCTTGCACGGGGAGCTTTGCATTGTCTCCCTTTGGCTGCACCTGAGAAGTTCAGCCTGGAGTTAACCCAAAGCATGGAAAGTTTCCAACTGAGCACTTGGGCAACTCCTGCTGCACAGCAATGCTTGTCCCACATCTCCCCACGCTCTCTTTCTGTGCTGCACCTTGGATGCCGCCCACCAGGAGCGCGGGACCTCGCACTCACCACTATGGTCCTGCCCCTTGCAGCTGTGCTCGTGCTGGGGGGTGCCAGAATCCGAGAGGGACAGGGCTGGGCTGCGAGCCTCCGCGTCCGCCAGCAGGTTGAAATCCATGGGGCAGGAATGGGTGGTGGCAAAGGAGGAACCTGAAAAAGAGGCGCAGGGTGGTTAGGGAGTTGGATCTGTGCTCATGACCTCTTCCTGTCCATGTGAAAAGGGACTGGCCAACCCCTGAGGAGAGGCCTAGGGAAAGCCGAGGATCCCTGCGTGATCCTTGGACCCCTTCTGGGTTTCCTGGCTGGAAAATGGAGATGACAGGCTTTCTGCTGAGCTCCCCTATAAATCAAAGATCATCTAGCGACACTTCTATTTGCAGCCTTCAGAGAAAGAGCCTCCAATTTATAGGTGACATTCAGACTGAAATAGCAACACTGGAGCATGCTGTGTAACAGAGATCTGAGGAAGTGGTCCTGGACCAGCCAAGGGCTGTTAGCACCTTCCCCAGACATCCCGCTCTCCCAGCCTCCCTCTGCAGCTTCCTCAGGCCTTCCTTCACCTCCCAGCAAGTTGCTCAGGCACAGGTAGTGCCCAGGGCCCTGGACACTCCTGAAACCACAGGCACAGACAGTCAGATGTGCACATGCAGAAAACTGCATGGCACCAGGAGGAAGGCGTGCCAAACTGCACAGAGGCTGCCACAAGCTCTGTCACTGCAAGTGGAATACTTTTGGGTAAATGAGGACCTCTGGAGCCTGAGTTAACAGGGGAGTCGTGTTACATGCCCTTGGGTGCGTGGGGACAAGCACTGGCACCTCTCAGCCAAAGGCTCCCCCAGTGCTGTCTGTGCCCACGGGCTGACCTGACAGCATCCCAGCTGGGAGTTGCCCCCAACTCCCACTGCTGTGGCTTCTCGACTGCCCTTTTCCGTCATTCTTTGTCCCAGGGTCAGTTATTCTGTCCTGTTCTCTGAGCTCTCCAGGCCAATGCTGCCTGCGAGCTGCTCTCTGAGGTACAGCGCTGGGGGGGCTCACAGAGGCAGGCGGAAAATGTTAAGTGCTAGCAGCCCAGCCCTGCCACCTGGGCAAGTGAGCTGGCCCTGTAAGCCCTGAAGTCCAGGTTTAGCTCATGATGCTGCTGCGTATGGTGTGATGGTCACCAATGGATGTGCTGGTTTGATGGTTCCTGAAGGCCTGGAGAAGAGCAGCTGGGTGCGGGGCCTGCATCTCCCAACACCCCGCCAGTCCCTGGCCCTGCAGCAGCCCCTCATGCTGACGTGTCGCAGCTGCTGACACAGTGTGGCTGCAGGTACGTGCTGCTGGGACCGGGCACTTGGGATTCTCAAACAAGGACACGGGCAGTGGTGGAGACTGAATGGCTGGAGGAGGGCTGCACAGCTCCTCGAGCCCACGTGTGCCAGGACCAAACTGAGCAAAGGTTGCATTTCAGCTGGGCTGTGCAAGTGCTTAAAAATGTAAACAAGAGATTAATAACAGAGCTGTCGCACCTCCTTTGGAGCTGGATGACAGTGACTAAGAATGTATTTTCAGAGCTGTCTAAAGCCTCCTGTCACTCTGAGCAGGGCTGCTGCTGGGGCCTTGGTGAGGCCAGATCGTACCTGTGAAGTGCTCCCAGGCTGTGGTGAGGCTGGAAGCTGGTGCTCACCCTGCTGGTGTCTGCTGTAGGTTGTGGTGGTGAGACCCTCAGTGTTTCCCCCTGCTCCCTGGAGCTCCCCAATCCCACCGCTACTGAACCTCAGTGCTGGCCCCAACACACCCTGAGAGCAGCATCTCAGTGGGGACCAAGTGCCAGTTTGCCATAGCTCTGCCTCGTGCGAATGTTTCATCCTGCGCTGTGGAGCAGCAGCTCCATGCTCACCACTTCTCCCAGCCTTTGGTGACCTTTGTTGGCTGCAGACCATGTACACACAGTCCTGTTGCTTTCTGCCCTGTGTACGCACACAGCATGATGTGATGGGGCTGTGTTTTCTTTAATACCTTTGCAGGGAGTAGGGGGAGTCCATCTGCTGCTGATATTGCCATGGCTTTTAGCATTGCTCTTGGAATTATGCAGAAACGCGCAGTGAATTAATTCCCTGGATTAAGTCTTGATTAAGATGTGTGTCACTTTGCTGTCTCAGAATTTATTAAGAGCCCTTCTTGAGGCGGCGGCAGATGGAATTTCTGCCCAATGTTTGTAGATGATAATTTCCCCTCTTCTACAGCCATTTGCATATGATTGCATCTGTCAAGCACAATTTCCTCTTTTTGAGGGCTTGACTCCACACTGGACCAGATTTAAGGAGGAATTCAGCCTCTTGCCTCGCTCTATGTGCAGGACAGCATCCTCCATGTGGTGTCCTGTGTGCCTGAATGGTTGTGCTTGTCTTGCACAGGTTTCATCTGTGCCAACTGGAGCTATGAAGCCAGCAGAGGAGCATCTCACAGCTGGTTGTGTGGAGGTGTAAATGACAATATGAGACACCAGGCTTGGGGTAAGCCAGCCCCGGTATTTAGGACTAGGTGCAGTGTGGCAAGTGGCCTGCTGCAGGGGTGTGCTGTAGAATCAGACTAACACTGGCTCTAAAGCATGGCCCACGCTCAGGTTGAAACTAGCGCTTCTGACTCAAGAACAAGTTTGCTCTTTGAACTGGACTTAAAACTAGGAGAGTTTCAGAGAGAAAACTTTGAATGTGTGTGATTGCATACCCACTGCACGCACCCTATGTGGTGGCATCAAGCAGGGCCCTCTCATCTTGCTGTCAGTACAGCAAATAGAAGGGAGTAGAATCTGCTCAGTGTGGCCATGGAGGGCTGCCGTAGGCAGAGCCCCAAACCCATGTTCACCAGGGCCGGCACCTCTGCCAGCACGAAGGCTTGTAGGTATTACCCCAGAGTATACAGCTCTTTTGGATTTAATTAAAGGAGCTTTCTTTCCATACTGGCTAGATCTCACTATAGGCAGAGACATTAAGAAAGTCGATGCTAAACCTTTCTGGCATTTCTACCAAATTGTATGTCTGCTCTCAGGGAGCTGCTGGAATTGGCCCCTCGAAGTGTACACACCCATTCCATTAGGGGTGCCTTCTGTACTTGTACCGTGGAGCCAGGCTTGCTCAGAGCTTTCAGTTTTGTAAAATAACCTATGACCCCAGCCTGCTCTGTGGCTCCTTCCATCTCTGTACTTCCTTGCTCCTGAGATACGGGTTCCCAGTTCACGCCAAGTAGGCATTTCCTTTGAGCTGCCAGCCCATGCATCCTCTCTGCTGGCAGGAAGCAGCAGCAGCGGGCACAAGGGGCAGTGCTGCCAGCATGCTGGGGAGCCATCTCACTTAGCCCAAAGGATCAAATGGGGTCTTTGTCACCTCCCTTCCTGGATCTCAGTAAAAAGTGGCTCCATCACCCAGGAGCAGACTCCTCCACTTGTGTTTTTTTTTTGTTTGTTTGTGGGTTTTTTTTTTGTTGTTTGTTTGTTTTTTGGAGAAGGAGGAGTGGGAAGGAACCATCAAGGCTGATTGCTGCCCAAGCGAGTCTAATTACAGTGGTGCCTTGGGTGCTGCCCATGGTGAGAGGCCCTAGGACTGGCAGGAGTGCTTTACCCATGTTCCCACATGTGCCTGCAGAACTGAGGCCCCAACAGGTCTGCGTGTGGGAGAGGCTGTCTGTCCGGGTGCAGTACGTCAGCAAGAACCTAGTGCCAGGGCTGCCAGCATCCCCCTCCGCCTCTTGGTTATTTACCCACATTGTCAGGAAACTGAACTGTCTGTCTGTACTTGGGTCCTAAGAAGGCTGAGCTGCAGTGGGGCAGCCCCTGCCTCTGTTCCATATCAGAAGGAAAGATTCTGCGGCTGCCCTGTCCCCTCCTGACCCACGTGCTTGTGCAGGGACAGTGCTACACTAGTGCTACAAGTTAGGGTCCCCAGTGCCACAGAGCACCTGGCACAGGAATCATGCACTGAGCTGAGGGGTTGATGTGCTGCCTGCAAGGGCTAGAGAGCAAGGATGGGATGTGACACGAGTAAATCTTCTCTTTCTCAAGACCACTGGAATACAATCACAGGGAGACCAGGGTCATCTGCTAAACCTCTCGGTGTAACTTTAAGTCTCTAATCTTAATGGAATTGCAGCAGGAATCAGGCAAGACCATTAATCACTGGAAGATAAACAGCAGAAACAAAATGGTTACCCAGTGTGCAGCCCCATTACGGACAGGGGAGCAGCACACCTGCCCACCTGCCTCCTGGCCTGGGCTGCCCGAGGAGTGCTTCCAGGTATGCAGAGCTCACCGATGGATCACTGACTGCTGGTGAGCGCTGAGTCACTGCTTAGTATAATTTCTCTATTTGGTCCTTGCAGTGTGGTGCTAGCCCCTGAGCTTTGGTGTGGGGCATTTTCATAGCACCGTGTGCTTCTTTGAAGCCTGAAATATTTTTTTATCTATTTCATCAGCAGGATTTGCCAGGTGTCCCCAAGGTTCTCAGCATCTCATTGCGTGGAGCTTGTTATTTGAGCTGCAAGAGCACTGTGGGCAGTGCATGCTATGCCGTCGTGTGTCCCATGTGGGCTGGCTGTGAGGGCCGCTGCTCCGTACCCATCCTCTCTCTCCATTACTGGAGAAGTTTCTGATAACTCAGACCAGGGTGGGGAGAGGATGGGGAGATGCACTGCTGCCGACTCGGTGTGTGATGTGGGTAACATTACTTGGCTGCTCTGGGATGCCGTTCCTATTGCAGAAATGATGTTAAAAAGCCTGTTTGAACTGGGAGAGGCAATGAAGTGAAATTCCTTTAAGTGCTTCCAGATCATCAGATAAGAGGTGCTAGGGAAATGCACAGCCTTGCTGGACACTGCCTGACGTGCCCTGCGGGGCTGGGGTCAGCCCACAAGGTGAGAGTGAGCCTCCAGCTGCAGCAGAGGAAAACAGCCAAACGCCTGTTCTGGGTAGCAGAGGGTTAATGATGCATTGGTCTCATGCAGGACTGTCACAGTGGGAGCATCCTAAGGAGTGACAGCTCTGTACCCATGTCTGCAGGAAAAAAAAAAAGCCCACAAAGGATGTGTCCTGTTTGGCTGCACCATGGGTTAACAGTGAGCCATGTGGTGGAGTAGTTCTCCCTGGTGCTCCCACCCATCGGGTCTGTGTGCGGCTGGTCCCCAGCTCGTGGCAGCACTGGGAAGGCCCTGGGAACCAGGCAGTGCCTTCACTCAGCTTGTGCCAAAGCAGTATGGCCAGGCACCCCAGCGGAGCTGCCCTTAGCCTACCTGTGTGGTTCTGAAATGGCACCCAAGGGCTGGAGATACCAGTCACAGCACAGGGGGGAAGCACTGCCTGCTTTCCTACAAAGCTGTTTTTTCTGTACTCCTCACACTCTTGCAGGAACCGCAGCATGGGACTGGCTGTGTCCAGCTGCCTTCCTGGGTGCAGCACCTTGGCTCCATCAGCCAGGGTCGTTCTTGTCCTTCTGACAGGCTCTGTGGTTAC
Source organism: Pavo muticus (assembly GCA_016647715.1). Taxonomy (NCBI): domain Eukaryota; kingdom Metazoa; phylum Chordata; class Aves; order Galliformes; family Phasianidae; genus Pavo; species Pavo muticus. The sequence goes on from JACDJE010000460.1 coordinate 236,164, forward strand.
ATTAATAAAGCTGCACTTTGTTACAGCTCCATTTGTTTGTTAGGCATCTGGAACAAAATAAATCAGCGGAGGCTCCATTTTGCCATAACGAATCACAGTTGCACAAAGTTGCTGGCAACGTCAAGCTTCGGAGCACAGGAGTGCTGGGAGCTGTGTGCGCTCGGAGGGTGCAGAGAAATGGATTGCTCTGGTCAGGGCAGAAAGAGGCTGATTCAGGGGAGAAATTTGGCAGCGAGCATCTTGCAGCTGACACAGAGCAGGGAGGGGGCTCTGCTCACAGGTCCCTGCGCACATGGCACGTTTGCCCACATCTGTGCAGGAGCAGAGCAGCTGTGGTGACCAAGCCTGGCAGCAGCCTGCCCACAAGCCCGCTGCTTGGTGTGTGTGCAGGTGTGATTGCTGCAGCAATTAAAGGGAGGTGGTCCTGTGCCTTTAGGTATCTGTGTGGCTGTAAAGTTGGCCCATCGAGGGAGGGTGGGCCGGGAGACAGCCAGAGCAATGCGGTTCCGGCTGCCTCAGAGCTTTGTATGCAGATGGAGGGCAACAGATGACTCAGCCGCTACTGGGGATGTCAGTGGCTCTCACAATTAGTAAACAAGCTGAAGAAAGCCCCTAATCAGGAGGGCTGAAGGTCGGGAGGCCCGGCCATGCCACCAGCACGTCGCACCCTGCATGCGGCTCCGACCTTGGTGTGCTGTGAAGCTATCAGTCAGTGCTTCTGCCGTAAATCCTGCCCACAGAAGTTTGACTCGGCCATAAACAAAACTTGGCTAAAACAGCGGGTAAAGAGAATCTTTTTTGTTTGCTGCAGCTGGGCTGCTGCTGTAGGACAGCTGTGTGGAGCTGGGGCTGGCGGTGGGGTGGTGACAGAGCCCGAACGGCTGCGAGGGACACACGTTCCATTGCCCAGCTCCACTGCTGTCCAAATGCAGCAAGCGGGGAGCTCAGGGTGCAGCATCTTGAGGAAGCGTGGAAAGGATGCGCAGAACTGCCAGCCCCGTTTGGGGAGGCACTGGGCAGCTGCTGGAGCTCCGACCGCCACCACCGCCTCCCCCCCGCCCCCCGCTTTTACGGCCCTTGCACCATGCCCTGAAGGTCAGTCTGTTTACCCAGACATCGTGCAGAGGGGAGCGAGGGGATAATCAGCCCTCCCCACTGCAAACACGGCCGGCCCCAGCCCCACAGCCTTGTGCAAGCAGCTGTGCTTGCAGGATCGGGCTCAGGGCTCCGCAGCAAACTGCTCTGTGCCCGTGAATCTGTGGGCACGGAGACGAGGGAAGCAGCGAAACCCAGCTCTGAATGTCAGGGTCCTGAGATGCACCGCGCTGCCTGGGGACTGTGTGCAAAGTCTGGGTTGCTTTTTTTTTTTAATCCTTAGTTTTTTCCATCTGTTCCGTGCTGCATCCCACACAGAGCCCTGGGAAGTAGGCATTTGGGTGGGTAAGGAAGAAAGATGCAGATCCGTCATTACTCATTCAGCCCAGCCCGCGGGCAATCCCATCAAAGCAGTGCAGAGCAAAGGACCGGGGCAGGGGGAGGCGGACGCTCTGCGAGCGGCTTGGGTCGCAGCCCCCACACTGCAGGGACACCTCGGCACCCCGACATCTGCCGGCAGCCCGCATCGGGTACACGCGCTGAGCACCGCACAGCCACAGCCCCGCCGCAGCTGAGCTCCAGCGCCCGCTGCCAGAACGACGCTGTGAAACGCTTCTAACGGGACGCACAGTCGTGCACTGCTCCTCGCTTTGCCTGTGGGATTGCTCCCTGGTTAAGTATGCAGCTGCACCGGCACGGCGCTTACGGCTCAACGAATATCCCTCACACCTACGAGTATTCTTTAACCACCCTGGTACACCCCGTCCTCGAGACTGCCTGACTTCCATTTTAAGGAAAAAAAATCCATGCATTTGCTTTAAAAAAATAACCTTGAAATAAATGTGCATCCACAAAAAAAATATATATCCTGCAGGACTGGAAGTTTTGGATATTGTGGCACCAGAAATAAAACCGATGGAACAAAAAGAGAATTTCATGTGGTTTTCATTGTCAAGTCTAAGCTCAGAAACAAACAGGAAATAAAAATGGCTAAAACAAAAGAGATTTCTTTTAAAGCATGTTCAAATCCAAGCGGGGAGCTGGTTTATTTGGGAGGAATTTTCTGTTTATTTGTTTTTCAGAAAGACGAGTAAATAAAAACGTCTACACGCAGACAGGTCAGCGTGATTTATGGCTGAACTCTCACGCATCTCTTTGGACGGTTATTGTCGGCATCTCCTAAAAATTGGCCTCGCAGAATTGGCACCGTGAGAAGGGGCTGAGGGTTCCCAGCCCCGATGGTTCCTCTTTGCACTGTCGGCAGGCAGCGCTGCTGGAGCTGAGCCCTCCAGCCCAGCCCTCCCCGAGGCTCTGCTAGCAGCAAATTGCGGCATTTATTTAAATAAAGGGGGCTGTAGGAGGAGGGCTGTGAGAAACCGAGTACATGCTCCATCCTACAGACACTAACAGGTCCGAGGCTGTCGGCTTCTGGGATGGTGGAAGTTGTTGGATGGGGTTTGCAAACAGGTGGCTCATTCACAGAAGCTTGGATGGTAATTCCTGAGGGGTTAATTGGACAAATGCAGGTCTGCTCCAGCTGAAATCACAAGGAGCTGTAGCACCTCAGTGCCTTTCTGAATACCTTGAAAGGTTGAAGAATCAGATGTACAAAATTAATAGCAGCACTTTAACTCTGGTTTCCCTGCTCTTGTGCATGGGTAAAAAGGGTGTGCCTATTTTCTGGTGGAGCCATACTTTGGGAGATAGTGCAGAGCATCATAGCAAGGTGGTGTTGCTAGCTCAGGGCTGCAGGGTGCTCAGTGCTGCCAAAGCTCGGTTTCTCCTCCGTGACACTGGGCCACATCCCTTCATTCTAGCACACCTGGGTCTGTCCCAAAAGACCCCACAGGAGCTGGTGGCACTGCCAGTCCCGATCGGGGCAGAGCCAGCCCCTGCCGCAGCACAACCTGACCTACTGTGCCTCCAGCAGCAGCCTCAGGGCTGCCTTAAATGCCCCATACAAGCCAGGAGCTAATAACCAGCTTCATTCAATTCCCAGTCACATTATTATCCAATCTGCCAGAGGCATTAATATTCAGAGGTGAGCCAGGCAGAGGGCAGGGGTGCCGGCACACAAAGGGAGGACAGCAGGCACAGTGCAGCCGCACAAATCCTCTCTCCCCGGCTGCCTGCATCCCAGCCCCGCACTGTCAGAGGATTTTCCCTGGCCCCAGCTGTGGTACCAGGCGATGCAGAAGGAAGACAAGCCATGGGTAGCCCAGCACTGTGCCCCAGCCCAAAGCCTGGTTCTGGAGCTGGCACAGTTCGATGCCCTTGCACCCCAGCATTGCACGACAAGTGGGGACCTTCCCCCAACGACCAGGGCATAAGCAAACCACAGCCTCCTGTGTTCGGGCAGGCAGCAGTGCCACAGCTCCTGCTCCCGGCTCCGCAGTCTTGCCCCGTTGTAGGACACATGGCGCAAGGCCACCAGCCATCCCTACGGGAACTTAATTCCCAGCCCAGGACCTTCCCTGTCCCCAGAGCTGGGGCACATGTGCCATGTCACGAGACAGAACTCATGTCCCCGGCACATCTCATCTTCCTTTTGGCGCGCTCTCCCAGATCGGGTTTCTGGTTTTTTCTTTTTGGCAGTCTCCAAAGTTAGCCTTACCTCTCAATCTCATGGTTTTGGGAGCATCTGACAGACAGAAAAGATGCTGCTTTTTTGCTGACCTTCCTATAAAGGTACACAAACGGATTTGCTGCAATTCAGCCACAGTTCTCACATCTATTATTTGCCAGAATTAAGCCCTTTCAGAAGGGCAACAGATATTAAGCGAGGCTTGCAGACATTCCTCTACCAAAGCAGAGCTACAAGTTGTCAAAGCAGTGCCCGGGACAGGACACATTTCAGTTACTGGGATATAGCTGTGTTTCACAAAGGCTGGCTCTCATGCAACACTGGCAGGAGACAAAAAACACTGCCCCTGCCCTGAGCCCTCACACAACGCCTGATACCGGGCACAGTGCGACCATCTGGTAACGAAAGCAACCTCCTGCCCCATTTCTGCAGCTATCAGTGGGGCCCGGCAGCAGCTCCTTGCCCAGTCAGTCCCTCCGGAGCCAGCAGCAGGTCTTTGTCCCCGCAGGAAGGCACCGTGCAGCTTACGCAAACGTCCGTCCCTCCGAGGGGGTAGGGGGCTCGGGAAAGACCTCGCTGCCATCACCAATAGTGCGGTAGGACACGATCACTGGTGACGCTCTTGAAAGACACCTTCCCGAGCTGCTGCTTTTAGCATCTCCCTAAGCCGCAGCGAGGACGAAGCCATTTCACACCGCATCCCGCAGGCCGGGTGCAGAGAGCGGCAGGGGAGCGCCAGGTTCCCCTCTTTGCTTCCCGCACCACCAGCTCATACCAGTTCCCCCCGCAGCCCGCCGGGCGGCAGTGAGCCGGGGCCGCGACACCGAGCCCAGCAGCGCTGCCGGGGGGGCCGCCCGTCCCGTCCCGCTCAGCTGTCCCGCGGCGGGGGCGCGGGGCCGACAGGTGTGCCCCGCTCGG